>JAJIBD010033040.1:0-32500 GCA_021461705.1 Cryptotis parvus | reverse complement strand
AGAGAAGGAAAGGGGGAGAGAGACAGAGAGAGACAGAGAGACAGAGACAGAGCGAGAGGGAGAGAGGGAGAGGAGAGAGAGTGGGAGAGAGAAGGAGAGAGAGGGAGAGAGAAGGAAAGGGGAGAGAGACAGAGAGACAGAGAGACAGAGACAAAGAGAGATGAGAGAGGGCAAAGTGTCTGCCATAGAGGCAGGCTGGGGTAGGGGAGGGAATCAGGGGACATTGGTGGTGGGAAATGGGCACTGGTGGAGGGACGGGTGCTGGATCACGCTATGCCTGAAACCCAACCATGACCAGCTTTGTAATGGTCTGTCTCACGGTGGTATAATATAAATATATATGAGTGTTCTACTAATTGTTGGAAATGGTCACGCCAGACTAGAACTGAGTATTGGATGTAGGCAAAAGGGATACACATGATAACCTCTAAATGGATGTATATATGGCAAGTCACATTGTGTAAGAGACAGAGAGACAGAGACAGAGACAGAGACAGAGACACAGAGACAGAGAGAGACACAGAGAGAGAAGAGGGGGCAAAGTGTCTGCCATAGAGGCAGGCTGGGGTAGGGGGAGGGAATCAGGGGACATTGGTGGTGGGCAATGGGCACTGGTGGAGGGACGGGTGCTGGATCACGCTATGCCTGAAACCCAACCATGCACAGCTTTGTAATGCTCTATCTCGCTGTGATTTGTTGTTTCAAAGAGGTTATGATTTAGGGTTGAGGGTAGTTGAGAGTGAGGGGTCAGGGGTTAGGCTCCGGGTTGGGGCCACAACTTGATACGAACAACTTGGCTTTATGGTTGTTTGGAACCACGTTGTCGTCCAGAGCAAATCCACCGAAGTATCAGGACGGAGAACGTGACAGGAAGTTTGAAAGGGTCTCAGCAGAGGGTCAGTTAGGACGTGTGTGTGTGTGTGTGTGACCGATAGTGTGTGCATGAGAGAGAGTGAGTGTGTTTGTATGTGTGTGAGAGAGAATGTGCGTGTTTGTGGGTGAGAGTGTGTGTGTGAGGAAAAATGTGCATGAGTGTTTGTGGGTGTGTGTAGAGAGAAAGTTGTGTGTTTGTGTGGAGTGTGTGTGAGAGAACGTGTGTGAGTGCTTGTGGGTGTGTGAGAGAAGTGTAAGAATGTGTGTGTTTATGTGTATTTGTGTGTGAGAGAGAATGTATGTGTTTGTGGGTGTGTGTGAGAGAAACTGTGTAGTGTGAGTGTATGTTGCTGTGTAGTGTGTGTGAGTCAGTGTGTGTGCATTTGTGTGTGGCGTGTGTGAGAGACAGAATGTGTGTGAGTTTTTGGGTGTGGGGAGAGTGTGTGTTTGGTGTGGTGTGTGTGAAAGTGTGTATGCATTTGTGTGTTGTGTGTGAGTTTGTGGGTGTGTGTGAGTGTTGTGTTTGTGTGTGAGAGAGAATGTGTATTTTTGTGGGTGAGTGTTGTGTTTGTGTGTGAGAGAGCATTGTGTATTTTTGTGGGTGTGTGAGTGTTGTGTTTGTGTAGTGTGTGTTTCTGTGTGAGAGAATGTGTGTGTGTTTGTGGGTATCTGTGAGAGGTAGTGTGTCTCTGAGAAAGAATGTGTGTGAGTTCCTATGGGGTGTGTGAGTGACAGTATGTGTGAACGTGTGTGTTGTGTGTGTTTGTGTGTGAGAGAGAATATATGTGTTTGTGTGTATATGTGAGGAGAAAGTGTGTGTTTGGTGTGTAGCGTGTGTGAAAGAGTGTGTGTGCATTAGTGTGTTGTGTGTGAGAGAGAACGCGTGAGAGTGTTTGAGGGTGTGTGTTAGTATTCTGTTTTGTAAGTAGTATGTGTGTTTGTGTGTGTGAGAGTGTGTGTGAGTTGTGTGTCTGTGTGTGTGTAGCAGTGAATACACCCCAAATAACTCCTGAACCCAAAATGACTTGGCCAACGGCCGCCAAGGGTGTGTGTGTGTGTGTGTGTGTGTGTGTGTGTGTGTGTGTGTGCCTCCGCTGCAGTTGAGCCCGCTTTGGCATTGCCAAGAACTAGTGGACACACTGGACGTACTGTCCTGCCTGGCCGACACCCGCACACACGGGCCGGCTCCTATCTGGAGGACAACACACTGGGTGTGTCGGTGTGCTCTGCGTGAGAATCTCAACAGTGTAGACTAACCCGCCTCCGCCCTCACACCTGCTCCTGGCTCTGGCCCTGCGCCACTCCGGGAGAATCTTGGCGGAAATACGGAGCCGGAACATTGAGGAATCCCAGACTCGACTCACAGCACTGATGCATCTGGGATGCTGGTGACTTTGTTGGATCTCACACACACACACACACACGCACGCACGCAGCTGAAACAGCCAGTAGCAATCATTTCCGCCTAATTTGCAATTTCTTAGGTGAAATGGTTTTGAGCGTACACATGATTAAAAGGGGCAATGAGGCGTCCCGCACTCCAATAACCCAGATAAATCAATAGTGGGGCTGCTCTGCTGGGGGAGCTGATTAAGTCACTACCCGGTTCCTTGTGGATCACGGTGCCCAGAGCAAAGAGCATTAATACAGCAGGAAAGTGTCATTTCCTCTGGTGTTGCGAGGGGCGAGAAATTCAGAAGACACATCCCCCATGGAAAAATATCAAGGGAAAAGGGGCAAAAATTAAAGCCAGAGAGAGAGAGAGAGAGAGAGACAGAAAGAGACAGAGAGACAGAGAGGTGGAGAGAGAGACATAGAGAGAGAGACAGAGAGCAGAGAGAGACAGAGAGACAGAGACAGAGAGACAGAGAGACACAGAGAGACAGAAACAGAGACAGAGAGACAGAGAGAGAGACAGAGAGAGACTCAGAGAGAGACACAGAGAGACACAGAGAGACAGAGAGACAGAAAGAGACAGAGACAGAGAGACAGAGAGACAGAGAGAGACACAGAGAGAGAGACAGAGAGACAGAGACAGACAGACATAAAAAGACAGAGAGGCGGAGAGACAGACAGAGAGACAGAGAGAGAGACACAGAGAGAGAGACAGAGAGAGACAGAGACAGAGAGACAGAGAGAGACAGAGAGATAGAGACAGAGAGACAGAGACAGAGAGACACAGAGAGACAGAAACAGAGACAGAGAGACAGAGAGAGACACAGAGAGAGACAGAGAGAGACAGGAGAGACAGAGACAGAGAGAGACAGAGAGACAGAGAGACAGAGAGAGAGACAGAGAGAGAGACAGAGAGATAGCAGAGAGAGACAGAGACAGAAAGACAGAGAAAGACAGAGAGAGACGGAGAGAGAGACAGAGAGAGCAGAGAGAGCAGAGAGAGCAGAGAGACAGAGAGAGACAGAAAGATAGAGACAGAGAGACAGAGACAGAGAGACACAGAGACACAGAGAGACAGAAACAGAGACAGAGAGACCGAGAGAGACACATAGAGAGACAGAGAGAGACAGAGAGACAGAGAGGGATAGAGAGACAGAGAGACAGAGACAGAGACAGAAAGACACAGAGAGAGACAGGGAGAGGCAGAGAGAGACAGAGACAGACAGAGAGACAGAGACAGACAGAGACAGACAGAGATAGACAGAGACAGAGAGAGAGGGGGCAAAGTGTCTGCCATAGAGGCAGGCTGGGGTAGGGGAGGGAATCAGGGGACATTGGTGATGGGAAATGGGCACTGGTGGAGGGACGGGTGCTGGATCACTCTATGCCTGAAATCCAACCATGCACAGCTTTGCAATGGTCTATCTCACGGTGGTATAATAAAAATTTAAAAAACAAACAACAACCACCTATGATCTTAAAAAAGGGAGGGGCGAGAGGAATTGGAAGAATTAGGTTGCAATTAAAGTCAAGGATTTTATCTGCGTTTCCTGAATATCTTAGCCATCACACACCCGCCTTCCCTACACACAGCACCCAGAGATGTGTGCTGGGCATTCCAACAAGGAATATGTCTTATTGGGATAAATGCTTTTGATTTGGCTCATAGCAAAGGAGGTCAGATTCCCAAGAAGATGGAAAGAAAATGGTAAAGACCTAACAAACATCTTCTATTATTAGCAACCTACCCCAGGAAATGGGGTAACACAAAACACACACACACACACACAGTCTGGGATCCATAGACAATTTGCTTCTCCTTCTGATAAACTATATCTGTCTTGGGTGCACGAAGGAATAGTTATCTACTCAGAACACATGCATAATTAAACACACACACATGCACAGACACCCCTTTATTAATTGAGAGAGGAGAAAAAGACCCAAAATGGAAATGGTCCCATTCCCTCCCTCTCCGACATGGAGTGACTAAAGGTTTGACATCTCCATGGGGGACTCTCCGTCCTCGGTTCCCTGCCTTTGGACATGACCAACTGGTCAGTCTGTGCGCCCAATAGCTGGCCAAAGGGCATCCATGTGTTATGCTGCAGGTTTCTCTTTTGCAGGACACACTCTCACAACAATACAATGCTCAACGCAGTAGGTCAGAGGGAAGTTGAATGCGGGTGGGTATTTCAAATGGCACACTGCCCGAGCACAGGGAAGTTTGAGCCTCACCTGCAAAAGTAAAGGTCAACGGACACAGCCATGATCGAATCCCAGAGAGGAGTGTTTTTCAGATCGGAAGAGTCTGTTGAGGACGTACCAGGAATAAAGGCATGTGCTGTAAGTGAGAGGCGCCCAGGCATATTGGAAATTGATTCGGATCCTTAGAACGGCCCAACAGATGGTGCCGTGATTAGGATGTGGGTGAGACGGTTCCATTTCTTTGATATATCTGTGATAGCTAGACAGAGGTGTACAATGATGAATGGATGGATGGATGGGTGGGTGGATGGACGGAAGGACGGATGGACGAACAGATGGATGGATGGACGGATGGATGGATGGACGGATGGATGGATGGACGGATGGATGGATGGACAGATGGACGGATGGATGGATGGATGGATGGATGGATGGATGGATGGATGGATGGATGGATGGATGGATGGATGGATGGATGGATGGATGGATGGATGGATGGATGGATGGATGATGGATGGGTGGGTGGATGGGTGGGTGGGTGGGTAGATGGATGGATGGATGGATGGGTGGGTGGATGGGTGGATGGATGGATGGATGGATGGATGAGTGGATGGATAGGTAGATGAGTGGATGGGTGGGTGGTTGGGTGGATGTATGGGTGGGTGGATGGGTGGGTGGATGGATGGATGAATGGGTGGATGGATGGATGGATGGGTGGATGGGTGGATGGGTGGGTGGATGTATGGGGTGTGTGGATGGGTGAGTGGGTGGGATGGATGGATGGATGAGGGATGGGTGGATGGGTGAATGGATAGTGGATGGATGACCACTTCCTGCTTTTTTCTTTCCCTTCCCATTCCTTAACCATAAACTATAAAAATAAACCAATAGTAATATTGATCATGTGATCACTTGACATCCGTTATTCGTCGATTTGCTCAAGCAGGCACCAGTAACATTTCCATTTGTCCCTGTCAGGTTCCAGTGTAGCCCAACGCCATCTGCTTGCTCCAGGAATACAAAGAGCCTCAAACCATTCAGTCAGGGTCTTGACGAAGAAGTCTGACCATAATAAATGGTAATATTACATTATTAAATATATATTGTATTATTAAATATAATAACATTTTCCTTCATTCCTTCATAGGCAACGTATACCATGAATGAACAGGCAAGGCTATGATTAGAATCTAAACTCATCAGCTTGTTTCCCATTTTTCCCTTTGCTTTTTTCACTCTAAATTATCGTCCTGATGGAATTGTGTGTGTGTGTGTGTGTTTTGTGTGAGTGTTTTAGGAGTGAAGACCCGACCCATCCTCAAATAAAAATAGATATGGGTTCTCTGGAGAAGGAGAGATGTGTGCTCCAATTGGAAGGCAACTTTCTGTTCCAGGTGGTCCAACAAAGACCCCCTGGGACCCCCTCTACCATTAGCCATCACAACCAAGGTTGAAGAGCAGTGTGTGTTCTTCACATAGCAGAATCAAGTCGTCCCCTTGAGAGAGTACCCACACTCAGGATGCCCCTTGACACGTGAGTGTGTGTCCAATAACCTGTAAGACCCTATTCTAAAGAGCTCAAGCCCCCTGAATTTTGGCAAACACAATCCCTCCCGGGAAGGCATTGCTCTCCTGGTGCCTCTGTTTCGTCTTCCTCCATCTCTGCAGAACAACTGAGTCCAATCCCTTAACCAGCAATTTATTCCCTACAAGCTCCCGGGGGCCATTAGAGCCACTGATGCATTTTATGGTTGTGTTACAGCTTAGAATTGCACCTCGTCCTTACGTTCATTCAACATCCACTATTGCCGACAACTGTTGGGGGAAAGAAACACCTAATAAATATAGCAATGTGCCTTATTACAGTGATAATTAAACACCAAGCAGGGGTTAAGACAGAGTGTGTACGAATGGGAGCCCTTTGCACAGAGCCAAGAGCAGACCCTGAGCACGGCCAGCTCCATTTCCCAACAACCCCCAAAAAGAAAATTTAAAAAATTCAAATTATGAAAAATCTGCCTGTTAGAGTCAGATCTGGGTCATCTCTCTGTTCTCTGCTGTAGCTAAATGCATTCAGCCACACCCTGCACAGAAGCACACACACAACACACACACACACACACACACATACACTGTTTTAATCCCTTTTCACACACTACCTGATTAGAATGAAGCTCACACCCTGTTTGAGTCACTCTACCTGATTGGTTGACACAGAGTTTACACCATCCTGTCTCGCTCTACCTGATTGGCTGACATAGAGTTTACACCCTCCTTTCTCCCTTACCTGATTGGCTGGCACAGAGTTTACACCCTCCTTTCTCCCTTACCTGATTGGCTGGCACAAGTTTACACCCTCCTTTCTCCCTTACCTGATTGGATGGCACAAGTTTACACCCTCCTCCCTTACCTGATTGGCTGGCACAGAGTTTACACCCTCCTTTCTCCCTTACCTGATTGGCTGGCACAAAGTTTACACCCTCCTTTTTTTCCTCTACCTGATTGGCTGACACAGAGTTTACACCCTCCTCCTTCTACCTGATTGGCTGACACAGAGTTACACCCTTCTTTCCCCTCAGTTTAAATATCCCTGAACTACCTAATAAAGTGGATCTATTCCCCAAAGTGATTCATGGAGGCTTCTTTTGTGGTTGCTCGAGCTCTCTGATTGGTCCTCTAATAAACCCTTATTTGCATACCAACCCCGATTGGCTCCCACAACCAGTCATTTGCATACAGACACATCCTGCTGTCTCATGGTCGGATGCGATCTGATTGGTCCTCTATAAACCCTTATTTGCATACCCAGTGTGATTGGTTCCCACATCCCATCATTTGCATACAGACCCATCTGCAGTCTCATGGGTCGGATGCAATCTGATTGGTCCTCTATAGACCCTTATTTGCATACCCTGTCCGATTGGTTCCCATGTCCCATCATTTGCATACAGACACATCATCTGCAGCCTCATTGGTCGGATGAAACCTGATTGGTCCTCTATAGACCCTTATTTGCATACCCAGTCTGATTGGCTCCCCACATCCCGTCATTTGCATACAGACACATCATCTGCAGTCTCATGGGTCAGATGCAATCTGATTGGTCCTCTATAAACCCTTATTTGCATACCCAGTCCGATTGGCTCCCCACATCCCGTCATTTGCATACAGACACATCATCTGCAGTCTCATTGGTCGGATGCAACCTGATGCCTTTTGGTCCACACCCAGCGATGCTCAGGGGTTGCTCCTGGCTCTGCACTCAGGAATTACTCTGGGGGGCTTTTCAGGGAGCATTTGGGGTGCCAGGGATTAAGCACAGGTCAGCCCTGTGCAAACAACCGTGCGAGCAGCCCTGTTGCCTTTTCTGAGGTGCATTTTTGTTCCACGTTGCCAGCAGCATTAAATACCAAGGCAATGTAATAATGGCATCTTGGACCATTTTCCATTCATTTCCCACTGAGTCAGAACTTGGCATTCTCACCCTAAGCCGCAGGGACCCTGTGCCAGCCCCTTGCTGCTCAGCATGGACCATTGCATCCTGGGCCTAACCATAGCCAGTGCCCAGCAACATCCCTTTCAGGATGCAATGAGCAATAGCATTCTGGAACGTTCTTAACTCCCTGGGTGCACAGGGCTCTCCCTTTGCAGAAGGTTCAGCCCCTGTGATTTGCAGAGTTGATTATAATAAGGTTTCCCGCATGCATGCTGCAGGCTCCGACCCTGTGACATCCCTTTGGCCCTAATAATGTCAGTTAATAAGGCAACGTTCCCTCCACTTCCTAGGAAGGTGACCCTGAGGGAATACAGGCGACAGGCCCCCCATTTATAACTACAGGAGAAGACAGTGATGGTTGCTGTAGCATTGGCATGAAAACAGGATTCACACGCACACACCCACGATTGCTCCTGATGTATTTATCTGTTGTCCAAACTGCATCTGCCCCTCGAGGTGTTGCAGGTGTGGCTGCAGTGCCCGGCTGTGCCAGCAGGTGGCAGACAGGAGACAGGCTTGTCTACACCCAGGGCTCTGCCCCGTGGGCCCTGCATGGTGGATGGTCTGACATAGACAAAGATCTGGGCCCCCTGGGATGAGCCCAGAGCCACGGCAGAGCCTGGCAAGCTCCCCGTGGTGTATGCAACATGCCAGAAACAGTCACAATAATGGACCTCATTCCCAAGGCATGGAGACGTTCCTGGTGCCCTGTCGGGCAAATCGATGATCAATGGGGGCACCCAATGAGTTTCTGAGTTGAATCAGAGTCACCGTGTGCAAGACTCACTTACCTTATTGCAAAACCTCTCAGACCCCAGAAACCCCCATTTGCAAGGAATAGAGTTGAGATTTCTCCCAAGGGTTGGCGCCTCGGTGGCAATTTGAGTGAGGGGAGTCTCGCACTCAACTTCTTAGAGCTAGAACTTCTTTTCTTTTGTTTAAATTTTGTTATAGCACTGTGAGACCATTACAAAGCTGTGCATGGTTGGGTTTCAGGCATAGCGTGATCCAGCACCCGTCCCTCCACCAGTGCCCATTTCCTACCACCAATGTCCCTGATTCCCTCCCCTACCCCAGCCTGCCTCTATGGCAGACTTTCTCTCTCTCTGTCTCTGTCTCTCTCTCTCTCTCTCTGTCTCTTCTCTTACACATTGTGACTTGCCATACATCCATTTAGAGGTTATCATGTATATCCCTTTGCCTACATCCAATGCTCAGTTCTAGTCTGGCATTACCATTCCCAATAATTAGTAGGACACTCACATATATTTATATTATACCACCATGAGACAGACCATTACAAAGCTGGTCATGGTTGGGTTTCAGGCATAGCGTGATCCAGCACCCGTCCCTCCACCAGTGCCCATTTCCCACCACCAATGTCCCCTGATTCCCTCCCCTACCCCCAGCCTGCCTCTATGGCAGACACTTTCTCTCTCTCTCTCTCTGTCTCTCTGTGTCTCTGTGTCTCTGTCTCTGTCTCTGTCTCTCTGTCTCTGTCTCTCTCTGTCTCTCTGTCTCTCTGTGTCTCTGTCTCTCTGTGTCTCTGTCTCTGTCTCTCTTCCCTTCTCTTACACATTGACTTGCCATACATCCATTTGGAGGTTATCATGTATATCCCTTTGCCTACATCCAATGCTCAGCCCTAGGCTGGTATTATCATTATTACCCAGCAATGATTAGCACCCTGGTCCCTTCTCTGTCTGACCTCACCTGTGACCCCACACACTCGTGGCAGATTCCACCCCCGACAAGCCCTCCTGGTCCATGTTTGGGAAAGGCCATCTGCAAAGAGGCTCGCCTCTCCTGTGTGCTAAGCCGGGCTGGATTAAAAGGGCAGGAGAGCTGTGTGGCCTCTGCAAAGCGTCAGCTGAACCCGGGCCACCTCTATCAAGCAGCCCAGGGAATGGGAGAGCTTATCTCTAGAGCACTCTTGGCCTGATGTGAATTATTCAGGGGGGACGTAGCTGTGATCGGGATGAATAAGAAAGGACGAGCAACACGGGGTCGAATTTTTTAAAGGCATGGTAGAAAATGAATCATTACTTGCACAGTTATCAAGACATTAGGGCTAGGGGCTAAGTCACAGCATGGAGGACTATCTGCTCTAGAATAATCATTGTGAGTTTCCAGCACAAAGGGAAATACGGACAGTCTGTAGGGGGCCCCATGGGATGCTGGGATGGAACCAGGTTGGTCACGTGCAAGGCAAACGCCCTCCCTGCTCTGCTGTCGCTCCGGCCTCTGATTGGTCCTCTATAGACCCTTATTTGCATACCCAGTCCGATTGGTTCCCCACATCCCATCATTTGCATACAGACACATCTGCAGTCTCCTGGGTCAGATGCAATCTGATTGGTCCTCTATAAACCCTTATTTGCATACCCAGTCCGATTGGTTCCCCACATCCCGCCATTTGCATACACACATCTGCAGTCTCATGGGTCGGATGCAATCTGATTGGTCCTCTCTAAACCCCTTATTTGCATACCCAGTCCGATTGGTTCCCCACATCCCGTCATTTGCATACAGACACATCTGCAGTCTCATGGGTCGGATGCAACCTGATTGGTCCTCTCTAAAACCCTTATTTGCATACCCAGTCCGATTGGTTCCCCACATCCCGTCATTTGCATAGACACATCTGCAGTCTCATGGGTCGGATGCAACCTGATTGGTCCTCTCTAAACCCTTATTTGCATACCCAGTCCGATTGGCTCCCCGCATCCCGTCATTTGCATACAGACACATCATCCGCAGTCTCATTGGTCGGATGCAACCTGATGCCTTTTTGGGCCACACCCAGCGATGCTCAGGGGTTGCTCCTGGCTCTGCATCAGGAATTACTCCTGGGGTGCTCGGGGACCCTATGGGATGCCAAAAATCGAACCAGGTCCACTGCATGCAAGGCAAATACTCTCCCCACTTTGCTATAGCTCTGCCCAAATTGCTTGAATTTGTTTGTCTATTTCAGCCCCTGCAAACTCCATAATGCCCTTTCGTAGAATTTTCACAGGGCCAGGGAGACACTTTTTGCTCATTCCCCACCAGGACGAGCCCAGAGCGCAACACAATCCATTTCCATCATGTGAAAGCAAGAAGGGCCCTGGGGACACCTGAGCCTTAGCTGTGGTGGAGCTTCAGCCTATGGGATTGCATCCACGCTGGAGGCACAAATCGGCTGCTAGGACCCTCCCCACACAGGGGGACAGAAAGACACAAGACCCCTTGCCCAGCATCAAGGCTTCCAGCCTGCCACCCTTCTGCAACCTCCCAGGGGAGATCCATCCCCTGTCATTACCATGGGGAGCACGTAAGCTGGAAGCACCATTTCCTGCTCCATTGCCTATGCAAATTGTTTTTCACAGAGAATTGTTTGCTGTGACCTTCCTGGTTGCTGTCTTTGCCCCTCACGCCACCGGCTCCCACTCTTTGTCTCCAGCCTGGGGGCTGGATCGCCTCTCCCAGGACTCACTTGCAAAAAGGCAGAGAATCCGGGCGGTGGTCCTCTGGGCATCCTCACTGCAGCCCAGCTCAGGCCTCCAGAGACCCTAAAACGCGCAGGTAAGAGGAACAGACGGAGCAGGGCTCAGCTCTCTGCTCTTCGTGGTTTTCAGTCAAACTTCCCCGAAGCCCTCCATGGACACATTCTAGAAACTTGAGTCTGGGCTGAGCAATAGCAGGGAGGGCGTTTGCCTTGCACAAGGCACACCCAAGTTCCATCCCAGCATCCCATAGGGTCCCCGAGCACCCCCCAGGAGTAATTCCTGAGTGCAGAGCCAGGAGCAACCCCTGAGCATCCCAAGTGGTACCCAAAAGGCATCAGGTTGCATCCGACCAATGAGACTGCGGATGATGTGTCTGTATGCAAATGACAGGATGTGGGGAGCCAATTGGACTGGGTATGCAAATAAGGGCTTATAGAGGACCAATCAGAGGCCAGAGTGATAGAGCAGGGAGGGCGTTTGCCTTGCACGTGACCAACCTGGTTCCATCCCAGCATCCCATAGGGTTCCCCGAGCACCCCCAGGAGTAATTCCTGAGTGCAGAGCCAGGAGCAACCCCTGAGCATCGCTGGGTGTGGACCAAAAAGCCAAAAGAGAAAAAAAATGAAAGTATCAAACAGCACTTCTGGTTTCTTGCAGAAATTCACAGCCCAAATACTCCAGCAGATCCACAGATGAACGTTATATTTTTGCAGCTGCCGTGAATAGTCTCTGGCACATGATACATCCCCCGTTACACTCACATCAGATTTGGAGGAATATGATCCAAAAGCACTCCCTGCCATGCTAGCAACGCTGCCGCCTTCGTCACAGTTTTATTAATATACTCCCAAAGCTCTTATTTTAAATCCTCACAACATATTGGCTGTATAACGAGAAATTTGTTCATTTCGACAATATCTACCCCATTTCCCAGCCTCTGGTTATCGCCAGTCCCGAGCGCAGAGCCGGGAGTCAGCCCCGAGCGCAGAGCCGGGAGTCAGCCCTGAGTGCAGAGCCAGGAGTCAGCCCCGAGCACAGAGCCAGGAGTCAGCCCCGAGCACAGAGCTGGGAGCCAGCCCCGAGCACAGAGCCGGGAGTCAGCCACGAGTACAGAGCCGGAGTCAGCCCCCGAGCACAGAGCCGGGAGTCAGCCCCGAGCACAGAGTCGGAGTCAGCCCCGAGCACAGAGTCGGGAGTCAGCCCCGAGCACAGAGTCGGAGTCAGCCCCGAGCACAGAGCCGGGAGTCAGCCCCGAGCACAGAGCCGGGAGTCGGCCCCCGAGCACAGAGCCGGACTCAGCTCGAGTACAGAGATAGGAGTCAGCCCTGAGCACAGAGCCGGGAGTCAGCCCTGAGCACAGAGCCGGGAGTCAGCCCTGAGCACAGAGCCAGGAGTCAGCCCCCAGCACAGAGCCGGGAGTCAGCCCCAGCACAGAGCCGGGAGTCAGCCCCCAGCACAGAGCCCGGAGTCAGCCCCCGAACACAGAGCCGGGAGTCAGCCCCGAGCACAGAGCCGGGAGTCAGTCCTGAGCACTGAGCCGGGATTCAGCCGTGAGCACTGTCAGATGGGGGAAGGGCCCTGACTCCTCTTTCTCAGCCTTTCCTTCCCGTCTGCTCTTATCCCTGATTCTCACCAGTCAGGTCCGAAAGGTTCTACTGGTCGTGCTGGAGTGAATTATCAACAATACCCACATGATATAATCATCATCTCCACGTTTTTATGCCTCACCCCCGTTCCCTACATCCACCACAACACCCGGAGAGCGCCCATCTTTCAACCCCATGGACTGGGAAAAGGAAAAAAAAACATATTTCTAGAGGCAAAAATAAATAAATATATAACTATACACAAAGAAGATTAGCAAAACCTCCTGGAAATTTATGATTTCCGCCGTGTTTCATCAGTAACAGAATATTTGTGACCGTGTTTGTGCATAATTTACTGAGGAATGGGGAGATCCAGTCAAAATTATTAAATTCAAAATAAATAGTGGCTGGCGTGGCTGCCCTCGGGCTGGTCCCCGCTGTTTCACGCTTACGGGTCATTAATTAATGTGTCCCCTGAATATTAATTGGCACACAGGCAATGCTTTCTTTGCAGATGCCTTGGTATTGTGTGTGTGAGTGTGTGTGTGAGTGTGTGTGTGAGTGTGTGTCTGTGTGTGTCTGTGTGTGTCTGTGTTATGTTTTGGGGGAGCTGGGGCCTGGCGTGGACCTTGCAGTATCTACATGGTATGGACATATTTGATAAGCGAAAGAACTTTACTGACATCTAATTCTTCAGTACATGGAAGATATAAAGACCATCACAGGCTCCAAAGAGACCCCGCCTGGTATTTCTGAGACATAAGACATGAAACAGAAAAAGAATCCAGTAACTCTGTCCTTAAAACAAGCACATATACAGTCATACATCATCACGTAATGAATATATCACTATATAATATAATATAATATAATATAATATAATATAATATAATATAATATAATATAATATAATATAATATAATATAATATAAATAATATAATATAATATAATATAATATAATATAATATAATATAATATAATATAATATAATATAATATAATATAATATAATATATGCAATATATCACGTATCATATTATTTACTACTATAGCATTCATATATAGCACATAGAGTCATAGATCATCATTTAATAGATTTACAACTATATTATATAACAATTTCACATATAACTATATTATATACTAATAATACATTGTATTCAATATGTCAAAAATCACTTAACTCTTGGTGGCATCTAGCTTGGCTGAGTCCCTGGGCAACTCCTCACCGGCTCTTTGTGAAACTTCAGAGAACAAAAGCAAGGTCTGGACCGAACCTTCTAGGATCCTCCTGCAAATAAAAGGTTTTCAGCACGGTGGCGTCAGACAAGGTGGAGCTGTGAGGATGGAGAAACTCAGGTGAGAAAAAGGTTCATTAGCATCAGCGCAGAGCAGAGAACAGTCCCCAAAGCATGCACTCAATCCCCTGGAGAGACCACCAAGAACGGACCCTGCCACGCCATCGGTTCAACTTCTGAGCCATAGAAGCTGGTTTTCTAAATGCCTGCTGGTCGATGTAGGCTGCTAAGCTTCTGGCAATTTATTTTTCAACACAGTAAATTAATAAGCAGAATCAGCTCATACAAGAACACTAATAAAGTCGATTAACAGGCTTCGCAATCTACCGAGATCAAGTTCCAGAAATACTTTGAGGATATTAAAAAGCTGAATGCATGGATGGAGAAATTTCCAGTTAGGGGCCTTCAGTTAAAAAAATATATATCATTCAATTAGGGGTGAACTTCTAACCTGCCCAAGGCGGTTAACGACACGTCTGTCTATTATTCTAAGCTGCTAAGCGCGTGCTGATTTCTTTTCCGATGCAGTAAATTAGTAAACATAATAAGCAATAAGCTAATATTCGTCAACTGAATAAGTACCTGAGCAAACACAGATGAACTTCCAAAATCAACAAATTCTCTAAGGACATGATAGCGACAGTTAGTCAGAAATTTACACTTAGGTAACCTTAAGTGGGAATCTCATGCAATGGGCAAAATTTACTTCTTCAACAACCCTCTGAAATCAATAAACCATGTTAGGAATAGCTCGATGTTGCTTCACACGCCATAAATAGCATTGATGGTGGGGCCGAGGGATAGTAGAGCAGGGAGGGTGTTTGCCTGGCACATGGTTGATCTAGAATCCATCCCCGCATCCCATAGGGTCCCTGAGCACTACCAGGAGTAATTCCTGAGTGCAGAATCAGGAGGAACACGTGAGCATTGCCTGGAGGAGGAGGGGGAGGAGGAGGAGGAGTAAGAGGAGGAGGAGAGAGGGGGAGGAAGAGGAAGAGGAGGGAGGAGGGAGGGAGAGGAAGAGGAGGAGACGAAGAGGAAGAGGAAGAAGAAAGAACAAAAATAAAAAGAAGAATAGGAAGAAGAAGAAGGAGGAGGAGGAGGAGGAGGAAGAGGAAGAAGAAGAAGAAGAAGGAGAAGGAGAAGGAGAAGGGGAAGGAGAAGGAGAAGGAGAAGGGGAAGGAGAAGAAGAAGGAGGAGGAGGAGTAAGAAGAAGAAGAATAAGAAGGAGGAGGAGGAAGAGGAAGAAGAAGAAGGAGGAGGAGAAGGAGGAGAAGGAGAAGAAGAAGAAGAAGAAGAAGGAGGAGGAGGAGGAGGAAGAGGAAGAGGAGGAGGAGGAAGAAGAAGAAGAAGAGGAGGAGGAGGGAGGAGGAGGGAAGAGGAAGAGGAAGAAGAAGAAGGAGAAGGAGAAGGAGACGAGACG
Source organism: Cryptotis parvus (assembly GCA_021461705.1). Taxonomy (NCBI): domain Eukaryota; kingdom Metazoa; phylum Chordata; class Mammalia; order Eulipotyphla; family Soricidae; genus Cryptotis; species Cryptotis parvus. The sequence goes on along the minus strand of JAJIBD010033040.1, from coordinate 16,733 downwards.
GAGACGGAGACAGAGGAGAAGGAGAAGGAGAAGAAAAGAAGAAGAAGAAGAAGAAGAAGAAGAAGAAGAAGAAGAAGAAGAAGAAGAAGAAGAAGAAGAGGAGGAGGAGGAGGAGGAGGAGAAGAAGAAGATGAGAAGAAGAAGAAGGAGGAGGAGGAGGCAGAGAAAAAGAAGAATATTATACAGGTATGAAAAAAGAAAAAGGTGTTGTCACCACCTGGAGAGGTAACTAGATACAGACCTGACTTCATCCACATTGTGGAATATTACACAGGTATGAAAAATAAAAGGTGATGTCACAGCCTGGAGGGTGGCTGGATACAGAGCTGGGTTCATCCACATTGTGGAATATTACACAGGTATGAAAAAAGTAAGGGTGTAACCTGCTTTACTTGGAGGAGAAACCTTGATAACGTGCTCAGTGAGAGACTTACGACAAACAAGAAATGTACAGAACCAACAAATGTCCAGAGACAGAAAATACCTGAGGTGTGAGGCCTCCCGTGCCTTGCACCGAATCTGTACCTTGATTACGTACGATGAGACATGATTTAAAAAATCATCCTCTGGGAGCACAGGTGAAAACAGAGATCTCAGGGGATGAGACTTGGCAGTGCCCCGGTAGGCTGTGACGGTTGGGTGAGATTTTGTGCTGCAAGAGGGCTGTTGGCTTAAGACCCCCACAATACTCACGGTGGTGAGATATTCCGGCCAGGCGGTACTGGGTACTCAGACCACCCCAGCAGTGCTTAGGGTCCACCAGGACCACACCCAGTAAAGCTTCTAGGGGTATTTTGAATGTTGTTGACGTACAACATATGTTTATCCATGTTTCATGAGGCCATCACTTTTAATATAGTGATTATACAAAATAATCAATATTTAGTAGTGGAGTTGATGTTATGGACCAACTGCTAAGTTGTTTTGCTTTTGGCCATTTCTGGCCCCCTTATTACGTGTATCTCTATCATCATCCTGGACCTAACCCTTCAGAGGAACCTCACTCTGTAAATTTCCCCTCCATTTTTATGCATATTGGAGCAACTTGCGTGATTTTGTCCTTTTGTATAGCTGCGTAGTATTCCACTGTGTGTATATCCATGAGTTTTATTTTTTATTGACTCACCATGAGTCAGACCATTACAAAGCTGTCCATGGTTGGGTTTCAGGCATAGCGTGATCCAGCACTCCGTCCCTCCACCAGTGCCCATTTCCCACCACCAATGTCCCCTGATTCCCTCCCCTCCCTAAGACTGTCTCTTTGGCACTACCTGACAAAGTTGTGTGCACGCTTGCACACACACCGCTCTCACTGTGTTAGCACACCTTGGGGTGTTTGGGCTTTGCATTTCCTAATGATAAATGAAAATCAGCAGCTGTTTAATGACTGTACCTGTCTTCCCTGGAAGAGTGTTTTTTAATCTTCGCCTCCCATTGGTGCGTGGGTTGTTAGATTTTTAGGTCGTTGAGTTTGGTGGGTGCTTTACAAAATCAATGGCTTCTTTTTTGGGATGGATAGTATGGTAAACAATCGCAATTTGTTGCATTGTGTGCACCTGTGTGTGTTGTGATGGAATTCAGGCCATCTCCCAAGCAAGGTAAGTAATCTACCAAGAGTGTGTGTGTGTGTGTGTGTGTGTTGTGATGGAAACTAGGCCATCTCCCAAGCAAGGTAAGTAATCTACCAAGAGTGTGTGTGTGTTGTGATGGAAACTAGGCTATCTCCCAAGCAAGGTAAATAATCTACCAAGAGTGTGTGTGTGTGTGTGTGTTGTGATGGAAACCAGGCCATCTTCCAATCAAGGTAAATAATCTACACTGAGTATGTGTGTGTGTGTGTGTGTGTGTTGTGATGGAAACGAGTTCGTCTTCCAATCAAGGTAAGTAATCAAACACTGAGTGTGTGTGTGAGTGTGTATGTGTGTGTTGTGATGGAAACCAGGTCATCTTCCAATCAAGGTAGGTAACCTACCACTGAGTGTGTTGTGTGTTGTGATAGAAATGAGGTCATCTTCCAATCAAGGTAAGTAATCTATCACTGAGTGTGTGTGGAGTGTGTATGTGTGTGTGTTTTGATGGAAATCAGGTCATCTTCCAGTCAAGGTAAGTAATCTACCAAGAGAGTGTTTGTGTGTGTGTTGTGATGGAAACCAGGTCATCTTCCAATCAAGGTAAGTAATCTACCAAGAGTGTGTGTGTGTGTTGTGATGGAAACCAGGTCATCTTCCAATCAAGGTAGGTAACCTACCACTGAGTGTGTGTGTATGTGTGTGTAGTGATAGAAATGAGTTCATCTTCCAATCAAGGTAAGTAATCTATCACTGAGTGTGTATGTGAGTGTGTATGTGTGTGTGTTTTGATGGAAATCAGGTCATCTTCCAGTCAAGGTAAGTAATCTACCAAGAGTGTGTGTGTGTGTTGTGATGGAAACCAGGTCACCCTCCAATCAAGGTAGGTAACCTACCACTGAATGTGTGTATGCTTACTCATGTGTGTGCGTGTGTGTTTTGATGGAAACCAGGTCATCTTCCAGTCAAGGTAAGTAATCTACCAAGAGTGTGTGTGTGTGTGTGTGTTGTGATGGAAACCAGGTCATCTTCCAATAAAGGTAGGTAACCTACCACTGAGTGTGTGTGTGTATATGTGTGGTGATAGAAATGAGGTCATCTTCCAATCAAGGTAAGTAATCTATCACTGAGTGTGTGTGTGAGTGTGTATGTGTGTGTGTGTGTTTTGATGGAAATCAGGTCATCTTCCAGTCAAGGTAAGTAATCTACCAAGAGTGTGTGTGTGTATTGTGATGGAAACCAGGTCACCCTCCAATCAAGGTAGGTAACCTACCACTGAGTGTGTGTGCTTACGCATGTGTGCGTGTGTGTTTTGATGGAAACCAGGTCATCTTCCAGTCAAGGTAAGTAATCTACCAAGAGTGTGTGTGTGTGTGTGTTGTGATGGAAAACAGCTCATCTTCCAATCAAGGTAGGTAACCTACCACTGAGTGTGTGTATGTGTGTGTTGTGATAGAAATGAGGTCATCTTCCAATCAAGGTAAGTAATCTCTCACTGAGTGTGTGTATGTGTGTTTGTATGTGTGCGTGTGTGTTTTGATAGAAACCAGGTCATCTTCCAGTCAAGGTAAGTAATCTACTAAGAGTGTGTGTGTGTGTTGTGATGGAAACCAGGTCACCCTCCAATCAAGGAGGTAACCTACCACTGAATGTGTGTGTATGCTACGCATGTGTGCGTGTGTGTTTTGATGGAAACCAGGTCATCTTCCAGTCAAGGTAAGTAATCTACCAAGAGTGTGTGTGTGTGCGTTGTGATGGTAACCAGGTCATCTTCCAGTCAAGGTAAGTAACCTACCAAGAGAGTGTATGTGTGTTGTGATGGAAACCAGGTCATCTTCCAATCAAGGTAGGTAACCTACCACTGAGTGTGTGTGTGTGTGTTGTGATAGAAATGAGGTCATCTTCCAATCAAGGTAAGTAATCTATCACTGAGTGTGTATGTGTGAGTGTGTATGTGTGTGTATTTTGATAAAACCAGGTCATCTTCCAGTCAAGCTAAGTAATCTACCAAGAGTGTGTGTTTGTGTGTGTGTTGTGATGGAAACCCGGTCATCTTCCAATCAAGGTAGGTAACCTACCACTGAATGTGTGTGTGGCTTAGCGCATGTGTGTGTCTGTGTGTGTGTGTTGTGATGGAAACCAGGCCATCTTCCCATGAACTACATCCTGAAACGTGGCTCTGTCTTTTGGGGGGTAAAACCCACAACCCCCGTGATCCCGCAACCTCCCTCAAACTTCTCGGAAAAGGATCCACAAAGGGGAAAAAAAATCCATCCCATGCAATATTCAATACGCGAATAAAGATAGCACATTAGAGACCATATTAAAACAGTTAATATTTCGGGATTAAAACAGGCTAGAGGCAAAATCATCTTTTAAGTTCATTCGAGGCAGGTGCGTGTGAGCCGCCTCAGCCAGCTCAACCCACTTGTTCAACCGGATTAATTTTCCCACTGACTCTTTAGGAGGATCCGAAAAGGGTTTTCTCCCCTCCGGTCTCCTCCGCCGCCTTCAGGCCCCACAGACACCCGGCCCCTGTGATTTGTTTCACTCCTCGCACTGCTGTGTTGCTGGGCTCAGACACACAGAGGCCACTCCTCGGCCAGCTGGATTTCAGTGAGAGTTTAAAAAATAATAATAAAAAAACCACGTTACAAAGGCGGCACCTCCTCCTGTTATCATGCACACAGTCTCATGTTTAACAGGAGGCGCCCGTGAGCAGTGCTCAGGAATGACTACACCCGCACACACAAACACACAACACACACAGAGACACACAACACACATAACACACATAACACACATAACACACAGAGAGACACACAACACACAACACACAGAGACACACAACACAACAACACACAGAGACACACAACACAACAACACACACAGAAACACACAACACGTCAGAGACACACACAACACATCAGAGACACACCACAATAATAACACAGAGACACACACAACACACAGAGACACACAACACAACATGCAGAGACACACAACACATAACACACACAGACAAACAATACTCACAGAGACACACAATACACACAGAGACACACAACACACACAGAGACACACAACACACAGACACACAACACACACAGACACAACACACAACACACAGTCACAACACAAACAACACACAACACGCACAACACACAACACACACAGGCACAACACGCATAGACATAACACACAATACATACAACACACAACACACAGAGACACAATACACACAACACAGACACAACACACAACACAACACAACCAAAGACACAGAGACATAACACACACAAAAGACACAACACACACAACACACAGACACAACACACAACCACACAGAACACAACACACACAACACACAGAACACAACACACAGAGACACACACAACACACAGAGACACAACACACACAGCACACACAGAGACACACAACACAGAACACAACACACACAGAGACACACAACACACACAGAGACACAGAACACACAACACAGAGACACACAACACACATAACACAACACACAACACACACAGAGACACACAACACACAGAGACACACAACACACAACACACAGAGACACAACACACAGCACACACAGAGACACACAACACACAGAACACAACACACAACACACACAGAGACAGACAACACACACAGAGACACACAGCACACACAACACACACACAGGTATTTGCTGCGGACTGCCCAACAACCAGGCTGGCAATTCCCTGCAAGACCAGAGGCTCAGGATTGGGAGCAGCGACCTCTGACCCCAGGCCGCCTACCGGGAAAAGCTTCCTCCTCCAGGAAGTACCCCAGGCTGGAACTGTGACGCTCAGGACCACCTAGACAACATCCCTTTAAAGGGCCAGTACCCCGCCTGTCCGGCCCTGCACCAGAGGTAAGGCTGGGGTACTGTCCCTTTAAGGGTACTGGCCCTTTAAGGCTGGGGTACTGGCCCTTTAAGACTGGGGTACTGGCCCTTTAAGGCTGATGTACTGGCCCTTTAAGGCTGGGGTACTGGCCCTTTAAGCCTGGATACTGACCCTTTAAGGCTGAGGTACTGTCCCTTTAAGGCTGGGGTACTGGTCCTTTAAGGCTGGATACTGGCCCTTTAAGGCTGGATACTGACCCTTTAAGGCTGAGGTACTGTCCCTTTAAGGCTGGGGGTACTGGTTCTTTAAGGCTGGGGTACTGGCCCTTTTAAGCCTGGATACTGACCCTTTAAGGCTGAAGTACTGTCCCTTTAAGGCTGGGGTACTGTCCCTTTAAGGCTTGGGTACTGGTTCTTTAAGGCTGGATACTGACCCTTTAAGGCTGGGATACTGGCCCTTTAAGGCTGGGGTACTGGCCCTTTAAGTACTGGCCCTTTAAGGCTGGATACTGACCCTTTAAGGCTGGGGTACTGGCCCTTTTAAGGCTGGGGTACTGGCCCTTTAAGCCTGGATACTGACCCTTTTAAGGCTGAGGTACTGTCCCTTTCAAGGCTGAGGTACTGTCCCTTTAAGGCTGAGGTACTGTCCCTTTAAGGCTTGGGTACTGGTTCTTTAAGGCTGGATACTGTCCCTTTAAGGCTGGGGTACTGGCCCTTTAAGACTGGGGGTACTGGCCCTTTAAGTACTGGCCCTTTAAGGCTGGGGTACTGGCCCTTTAAGGCTGGGGTACTGGCCCTTTAAGGGCTGGGGTACTGGCCCTTTAAGGCTGGATACTGTCCCTGTAAGGCTGGGGGTACTGTCCCTTTAAGAGATGTTGTCTAACACCTTCATGCAACTTGTGCTTACGGACCTCTGCTCTAGCTGCAGAGTCACTTCCACGGAATGCCTGAGAGCTCAGAGCAGAGACACAGACAGAGACAGACAGAGACAGAGACAGAGACAGAGAGACAGAGACAGAGACAGAGACAGAGACAGAGACAGAGAGACAGAGAGACTCAGGTAAGTCCCAGGTGGTGACGTGTCAAGGGAGAAGAAATGCAGGTATTTGCTGCCATCTAGTGGAGAGAACTTGCCAGTGTTGGATTAATTTCCATCTGTGTGTGTGTGTGTGTGTGTGTGTGTGTGTAACTCTCTCACCCAGCTATGACGGACATGAGACCTATTTACAAACAGCAAAGAGACAGAGAGACAGAGACAGAGAGACAGAGACAGAGAGACAGAGACAGAGAGACAGAGACAGAGAGACAGAGACAGAGAGACAAAGGGAGGAAAGAGAGCAGAGACAGAGACAGAGAGACAGAGAGAAACAGAAAGAGACAGAGACAGAGAGACAGAGAGAAACAGAAAGAGAGAGACAGAGAGAGACAGAGAGACAAAGAGACAGAGAGACAGAGAGAGAGAGAGACAAAGAGACAGACAGACAGAGAGACAGAGACAGAAAGACAGAGACAGAGACAGAGAGACAGAGAGAAACAGAAAGATACAGAGACAGAGAGACAAAGAGACAGAGAGACAGAGAGAGACAGAGAGAGACAGAGAGACAGAGAGAGACAGAGAGACAGAGAGAGACAAAGAGACAAAGACAGAGAGAAACAGGATGAGAGAGACAGACAGAGAGAGACAGAGACAGAGAGACAGAGACAGAGAGACAGAGAGAGACAGAGAGAGACAAAAGAGACAGAGAGAGACAGAGAGAAACAGATGAGAGAGAGAGCAGAGAGAAACAGAGGCAAAGAGACAGAGAGACAGAGAGACAGAGAGAGACAGAGAGACAGAGACAGAGAGAGACAGAGAGAGAGACAGAGACAGAGAGAGAGAGACAGAGAAAGACAGAGACAGAGAGACAGAGAGACAGACAGAGAGAGACAGAGAAAGACAGAGACAGAGAGACAGAGAGAGAGACAGAGACACACAAGATTTGCCCTTGGTGTGACATCACCGCACATCCCAAGCAACAGTCACACACACACACACACACACACAGAAATGAGTCTTGGGGCCACCTGGGGGCTTCTGTCTCCCCAGAGCTGGGGCTGACCCCAGAGCCTTCGGTCCACTGGGCCTTCAGCCCCGAGCTCCCCTGACCCCTGCGGTCACCAACGTCCAGCTAGTGTTGCCGCGTTGACGTGAGTGGCCTTAACACTGCGTGGCTCTTTCTGTGGATATGTGCAACGGCAAGCGGCAGCCGATCCTTGGTCCTTCCACTGTGTTGTATGACGAAGGAGTTTCGCTTATTTATCTTCTAACTCTAAACACAATGGTGGACCTGACCCAGATATTCCCAATAAACGTTGATTTATCTTTTAGCTTTAAACACAATGGTGGACCCAGTTATTCCCAACAAACGTTTATCTCTTAACTTTAAACACAATGGTAGACCAAGTAATTCCCAATAAATGTATATTATCTAATATCTAAAATCATGCTGTTATACTATGTTATATATAATATTATAATAGAATGATGTATATGGTATATTATAATATTATGATGTATATGGTAGTATCTAATATTATCCAATATCTAATAATATACTACGTTGTATACTACATTATAATATTATTATGTTTAACTTTCAATGCATTTTAAATGCATTTTTAACTTTCAATGCAATGGTTGACCAAGTTATTCTCTAACAAACATTAATCTTTTTTAACTTTAAACACAATGGTTGACCAAGATATTCCCAATAAACATTTATTTATCTTTTAGCTTTAAACACAATTATTGACCAAGTTATTCCCAATAAACATTTATTATCTAGTATCTAAAATCGTGCTATTATACTATGTTATACAGTATATTATAATATTATGATGTATATTGTGGTATCTAATATTATCCAATATCTAATAATATACTATGTTGTATACTATATTATAATATCATTATATTTAACTTTAAATGCATTTTTAAATACATTTTAACTGTAAACACAATGGTTGACCAAGTTATTCCCAATAAACATTTATTTATCTTTTAACTTTAAATGCACTGGTGGACTGTTATTCCCAATAAACATTTATTATGTAATATCTAAAATCATACTATTATACTATGTTATATATTATAATATTATTAGGTATATGGTAGTATCTAATACTATCCAATATCTAATAATATACTATGTAGTATACTATATTATAATATTATTATGTTTAACTTTAAATGCATTTTAACTTTAAATGCAATGGTGACCAAGTTATTCCCAACAAACGTTTATCTTTTAACTTTAAACACAATGATTGACCAAGTTATTTCCAATAAACGTATATTATCTAATATCTAAAATCATACTATTGTACTATGATATATATTATATTATATTAGAATGTTATTATGTATATTGTAGAATCTAACATTATCCAACATCTAATAATATACTATGTTGTACACTATATTATAATATTATTATGTTTAACATTAAATGCATTTTTAAAATGCATTTTTTAACTTTCAATGCAGTGGTTGACCAAGTTATTCCCAACAAACGTTTCTTTATCTTTTAACTATAAAGGCAGTGGTTGACCAAGATATTCCCAATAAATATTTATTTATCTTTTAGCTTTACACACAATTATTGACCCAATTATTCCCAATAAACATTTATTACCTAATATCTAAAATCATGCTATTATACTGTTATATATGATATTATAATATTATGATGTATATGGTAGGATCTCATATTATCCAATATCTAATAATATACTATGTTGTATACTATATTATAATATTATTATGTTTGACTTTCAATGCAATCTTGAACAAGTTATTCCTAAATTGTCTCAGACCTTCAACGTTCCAATACCCAACCCTCCCAACCCTCCCTGTGTTGCTCTTCCCACCCCTCCCACCCCTTTCCTCCTTCCAACACCAAATTCCTGTCCAGAGAGACTGTTCCCAACTCCCATTGTGAAAAGGTGGGGGCTAGAGAGAATGCAAATGAGCTTTTAATAAAGGACCAATCAGATTGCATCCAACCAATGACACTGCAGATGTGTCTGTATGCAAATGATGGTGGGAACCTATCGGACTGGGTATGCAAATAAGGGCTTATAGAGGACCAATCAGGTTGCACCGAGACTGCAGATGTGTCTGTATGCAAATGACGGGATGTAGGAACCAATCGGATTGGGTATGCAAATAAGGGTTTATAGAGGACCAATCAGATTGCACCCGGCGTATGCAAATGACGGGATGTAGGGAGCCAATCGGACTGGGTATGCAAATAAGGGTTTACAAAGGACCAATCAGATGCATCCGACCCATGAGACTGCAGATGTGTCTGTATGCAAATGACGGGATGTGGGGAACTAATCGGACTGGGTATGCAAATAAGGGTTTCATCCGACCCATGAGATGTGTCTGTATGCAAATGACGGAATGTGGGGAACCAATCGGACTGGACATGCAAATAAGGGTTTATAGAGGACCAATCAGAGGCCGGAGGGATAGTAGAGCAGGGAGGGCCTTTTCTTTTTGCACGTGACCAACCTGGTTCCATCCCCAGCATCCCATAGGGTCCCCGAGCACCCCCAGGAGTAATTCCTGAGTGCAGAGCCGGGAGCAACCCCTGAGCATCGCTGGATGTGACCCAAAAAGCACAAAAACAACAACAAAAAGAAGAAAGAAAGGAAAGCAGCCATTTCCGCGCCTCATTCCAGGGCACTCCAGGATGCCAGCCAGCCTTTTATTTTTACATTTACATTTCATACTCCATTGGCTGCTCTGCCCTTTAAAACGGAGCAAAACACCGAGCAGTGAAAGACGCAGAACAGGGTGGAAATGAATTACCATCTCCCTTGAGCCCTGCACCTCCTTGCTGTAGCCCTGACAGGAAGATGGCAACAGAGCCTGCAGGGAAACACCTGGTTTGCAAACCAGGCTCCACCGCAGCCCGCTTCCCCTCCACCAAGAGCAAAGTGTGAGCTCCAGGCAGCCAAAGACCACCAGTGTCTTTGCAAAGGAGCTGAAGTTTCTCTCAGGAAGTCTGAAGGCACAGCAAAGTGGAGCACCTGAGGGACGCAATGAGAGAAGAGGGAAAGGGAAATGGGGGGCTGCGCTGGTGCCCTTGGGGTTACAGTAATAAATCCCCTCAGGGGCGGTTGACTGCAGAAATAGCACCTCAGGTGTGAACCCTGGCCTGAATCAGCTTCTCCCAACAGCAAACAAAAGTGCTCCCTGACAGAATAAGGACTTAGCAAAGTGATCCCTGACAGAATAAGGATTTAGCAAAGTGATCCCTGACAGAATAAGGACTTAGTGAAGTGATCCTTGACAGAATAAGGACTTAGCAAAGTGATCCCTGACAGAATAAGGACTTAGCAAAGAGATCTCTGACAGAATAAGGACTTAGTGAAGTGATCCCTGACAGAAAAACAACTTAGCAAACTGATCCCCGACAGAATAAGGACTTAGTGAAGTGATCTCTGACAGAATAACAACTTAGAAAAGTGATCCCTGACAGAATAACAACTTAGCAATGTGATCCCTGACAGAATAAGGACTTAGCTAACTGATCCCCTGACAGCATAAGGACTTAGTGAAGTGATCCCTGACAGAATAATGACTTAGTGAAGTGATCCCTGACCGAATAACAACTTAGCAAAGTGATCCCTGACAGAATAAGGACTTAGCAAAGTGATCCCTGACAAAATAAGGATTTAGCAAAGTGATCCCTGACAGAATAACAACTTAGAAAAGTGATCCCTGACAGAATAAGGACAAAGCAAAGTGATTCCTGACAGAATAACGACTTAGCAAAGTCATCCCTGACAGAATAACAATTTAGAAAAGTGATCCCTGACAGAATAAGAACTTAGCAAAGTAATTCTTGACAGAATAAGGATTTAGTGAAGTGATCCCTGACAGAATAATAACTTAGAAAAGTGATCCCTGACAGAATAAGGACTTAGCAAAGTGATCCCCTGACAGAATAAAACTTAGCAAAGTGATTCCTGACAGAATAACAACTTAGCAAAGTGATCCCTGACAGAATAAGGACTTAGCTAACTGATCCCTGACAGCATAAGGACTTAGTGAAGTGATCCCTGACAGAATAAGAACTTAGTGAAGTGATCCCTGACCGAATAACAACCTAGCGAAGTGATCCCTGACAGAATGACTTAGTGAAGTGATTCCTGACCGAATAACAACTTAGCAAAGTGATCCCTGACAGAATAAGGACTTAGTGAAGTGTTCTCTGACAGAATAACGACTTAGTGAAGTGATCCCTGACAGAAAAACAACTTAGCAAAGTGATCCCGGACAGAATAAGGACTTAGTAAAGTGATCTCTGACAGAATAACAACCTAGAAAAGTGATCCCTGACAGAATAACAACTTAGCCAAGTGATCCCTGACAGAATAAGGACTTAGCTAACTGATCCCTGACAGCATAAGGACTTAGTGAAGTGATCCCTGACAGAATGAGGACTTAGTGAAGTGATCCCTGACAGAATAACAACTTAGCAAAGTGATCCCTGACAGAATAAGGACTTAGCAAAGTGATCCCTGACAGAATAACAACTTAGAAAAGTGATTCCTGACAAAATAAAGACAAAACGAAGTGATCCCTGACAGAATAAGGACTTAGCAAAGTGATCCCTGACAGAATAACAATTTAGAAAAGTGATCCCTGATAGGAATAAGAACTTAGCAGAGTGATTCCTGGCAGAATAAGGATTTAGCGAAGTGATCCCTGACAGAATAAGGACTTAGCAGAGTGATTCCTGACAGAATAGGATTTAGTAAGTGATCCCTGACAGAATAAGTACTTAGCAAAGTGATCCCTGACAGAATAAGGACTTAGTAAAGTGATCTCTGACAGAATAACAACTTAGAAAAGTGATCCCTGACAGAATAACAACTTAGCAAAGTGATCTCTGACAGAATAAGGACTTAGCTAACTGATCCCTGACAGCATAAGGACTTAGTGAAGTAATCCCTGACAGAATAAGAACTTAGTGAAGTGATCCCTGACAGAATAACAACTTAGCAAAGTGATCCCTGACAGAATAAGGACTTAGCAAAGTGATCCCTGACAGAAAACAACTTAGCAAAGTGATCCCTGACAGAATAAGGACTTAGTAAAGTGATCCCTGACAGAATAAGGACTTAGCAAAGTGATCCCTGACAGAATAACAACTTAGCAAAGTGATCCCTGACAGAATAAGGACTTAGCTAACTGATCCCTGACAGCATAAGGACTTAGTGAAGTGATCCCTGACAGAATGAGGACTTAGTGAAGTGATCCCTGACAGAATAACAACTTAGTGAAGTGATCCCTGACAGAATAACAACTTAGCAAAGTGATCCCTGACAGAATAAGGACTTAGCTAACTGATCCCTGACAGCATAAGGACTTTAGTGAAGTGATCCCTGACAGAATGAGGACTTAGTGAAGTGATCCCTGACAGAATAACAACTTACTGAAGTGATCCCTGACCGAATAACAACTTAGCAAAGTGATCCCCTGACAGAATAAGGACTTAGTGAAGTGTTCTCTGACAGAATAACAACTTAGAGAAGTGATCCCTGACAGAATAACAACTTAGCAAAGTGATCCCTGACAGAATAAGGACTTAGCTAACTGATCCCTGACAGCATAAGGACTTAGTGAAGTGATCCCTGACAGAAAAACAACTGAGCAAAGTGATCCCTGACAGAATAAGGATTTAGTAAAGTGATCTCTGACAAAATAACAACTTAGAAAAGTGATCCCTGACAGAATAACAACTTAGCAAAGTGATCCCTGACAGAATAAGGACTTAGTGAAGTGATTCCTGACAGAAAAATAAGTTAGCGGAGTGATCCCTGACAGAATAACAATTTAGCAAAGTGATCCCTGACAAGAATAAGGACTTAGTAATATGCTCCCTGACAGAATAAGGACCTAGCAAAGTCATCCTTGAGTACAATACAGACTTAACAAAGTGATGCCTGAGTAAGACTATGTTGGCAGCATGGGTAAAAACCCTACAAAAGCCACCTGACAAGGGAATTTAGCATATGCTGCTGAGTCCACGTGCAAATGACGGTTTCTAGAGGACCAATCAGAGGCCGGAGCGATAGTAGAGCAGGGAGGGCGTTTGCCTTGCACGTGACCAACCTGGTTCCATCCCCAGCATCCCATAGGGTCCCCGAGCACCCCAGGAGTAATTCCTGAGTGCAGAGCCGGGAGGGACCCTGAGGCTCTCGGGTGTGACCCAGGAAGCAAGATTAATTGATTAATTATAATATAATGCATCTTGGTTTCTTAGGCGTATTTACCCAAAGCAGAGCAATCCTGTATTGTGAATAGAACCTGCATTTATAGGCAGACATGCCTATGATGAGTCGCTTCATCACAGCCCAAGCAGATGCAGGCTATGGCTTTGAGGAGCGCCTGCAATCAAAACAGAAGCCAGCAAGCTGCAAAAAAAGGGCTCATATTTAATGAGGAGAATCGTTTGGGAAACAATTTTGCAAACTTTGCAATTTTCTGTCAATCCATTAAGAAATTACGGCACTGGCTTCCATTTCACCCTTTTTAAAAATGAGTGAAAACTTGCCGTGACCCAATTATGCTGATTTTTATGCTCCAAATTTCTCAAGCGTAGTAAACGCACGTAATTTAGTAACCTTGCCACTGCAGTAAAAATAAAAAATTATGTCACTCCAGTATAAGAGCTGAGCATAGAGTGAGTACATGCAGACCCAATACAATTTATGATGTCTTACACGTAATAAGTGAAATAACATTCTCAGTTATAGCTAATGGCACAGTCTAAACCCAACACGATGAGATAGGGAAAAGTTTTAGTTCCACCAAACGTTCAAAATAAAATAGTTGATGTGCTGACACGTATCACTCTCTTCCTGCGACCATCCAGCTTGTTGTAGAGGAGCAGGGGTGTGTGGAATTAGATACCATCGAAATGGTATTGGGGCTTAAAGTGAGAAAATATCTCTCTCACTCTTATTTTCTCTCCTCCTTCCTAAAAACCTCCAAATAAAGTCTGGTTTACTTCCTAATCATCCTCTCCTGAAATTATATTTTAAATCACTGTATCACTGTGTTCCCGTTCATCATCGATTTGCTCGAGCAGGCACCAGTAACATCTCCATATGACCTGTCTCACGCAAGTAGAGCCCAAGGGAACCTGCTTGCTCCAGGAACATAAAGAGCCTCAAGCCATTCCATCAGGTCATGGGAATGAGGTCTATATTTTAAATAAGATAATAAATGAAATGTATAGTAATTAAAACAATTAAATATTTACTTAATAATTAATCAAAAAACAGTTTCATTACTTAAAATAAAATTAATTGAATTATAAATAAAGTAAATAAAATCTGTTTTACTTCACTGCTCATCTCCTGAAATTCTGTTTCAAATAAAATAAATTGAATTCTATTCATTGAAATAATTAAACATTTAATTAATAATTATTTAAAATAATTTTAATGCAACTAAGATTAATTGAACCATAAATAAAATAAATAAAATCTGTTTTTTATTTCAGTGCTCATCTCCTGAAATTCTGTTTGGGACAAAAATTAATTAAATTCTATGTATTGAAATATGAACTATTTAATTGATAATTAGTCAAAACTACTTTCATTAATTAGAATGAAGTTAAATTATGGGATACGGTGACCGTCTCTCTCCTCCTCCCAGGCAAGCCACCCGTGGCCCCGCATCAGGGTCCCCAGAGCAAGCCGTGGGCCATGAGTGAGTCTCTGTGTCTTCCCGGCCGCTCTCCTGGGCACTGACCACCGCCCTCCACGTCTCCTCCTGCTGGACTGCTGCTGTCCCGTAGGGCCTCGAGGTGGGGTGGACGAAGACCCCTGATGTATGGGGCAAGCCAGGAGGACAGACAGAGACAGACAGACAGACAGCAGGACAGACAGCAGGACAGACAGACGGACAGACGACAGACAGACAGACAGACAGACAGATAGGACAGACATTCAGACAGACAGACAGACATTCAGACAGACAGACAGACAGCAGGACAGACAGACAGCAGGACAGACAGCAGGACAGACAGACGACCGACAGACAGACAGACAGACAGATAGGACAGACATTCAGACAGACATGAGGACAGACAGACAGACAGCAGGACAGACAGACAGCAGGACAGACAGACAGACAGACAGATAGAACACACAGACAGACAGACAGACAGCAGGACAGACAGACAGACAGACAGATAGACAGAACACACAGACAGACAGACAGACAGGCAGGACAGACAGACAGACAACAGATATACAGACAGAGACATGAGGTCAGGCAGACAGACAGAACATATATTCAGACAGACAGACATGAGGATAGGCAGACAGACAGACAAACAGACAACACATAGACAGACAGGACAGATATTCAGACAGACAGGACAGACAGACAGAGAGAGCCAGACAGACAGGCAGGCAGAGAGACAGACAGACAAACAGGACAGACAGACAAACAGATAGACAGACAGACAGACATTCAGACAGACAGATAGGAGGACAGACAGCAGGAGAGACAGACAGAAGGACAGGCAGAGAGACAGACAGACAAACAGGACAGACAGACAAACAGATAGACAGACAGGACAGACATTCAGACAGACAGATAGGAGGACAGACAGCAGGAGAGACAGAGACATACAGACAGATGGATGAACGGACGGACAGGACAGACAGACAGACAGAAGGACAGACAGACAGCAGCAAAGACAGACACACAGACAGATGGACGGACAGACAGGACAGACAGACAGGCAGGCAGGCAGACAGGGCAGAGAGACAGGCAGACAGACAGACGATAAACAGACAGACAGGCAGAGACAGACGGATGGAGACAAACGGACAGACAGACAGACAGACGGACGGACAGACTGGCAGACAGACAGACGGACGGACAGATGCGACAGACAGACAGACAGCAGGCCGAGAGCTGTGTCCAGCAGACAACCCCTCCGGCTGCTGGACAGAAGCAAACTCTCATTGTTTTCCCTGCGCGGAGACCCCCACTGTGCGCAGAGGGGGGCAGCCCCCCAGCCCAGCGCCCAACCTGTGGAGGGTCAGCCCCGGAGACCCTGGACCGGTCAATCCCACACTGCAGTGGGGCTGGCCTCAGCCTCCCCGCGCTGCCTGAGCCGGGCACCAGAGGCGCTGCAGGGAAAGCGGCTGGTGTCCAGGGGCCGCTCTGTGCCACCCACTGGACCGTCCACCCCCGTCCC
>JAJIBD010033039.1:0-64775 GCA_021461705.1 Cryptotis parvus | reverse complement strand
GGCAGTCTGGCGCCCTGCACCGCCTGTTGAGGGGTTGGGGTCAGCCTGCAAAGACGGGCCTGTTGACACACCACCCTGCCCAGGGCACTGCCCCACACAACCCATGGACAGTGCCTACTTCACTCGCACACACACATGCTTACACATGTGTGAGCTCACAACCCTCCCACACACCTACAAACACCCACTGACACCTCACGCACTCACACACATGCTCAGAGCACACACTGAATCATTCATATAAGCGTCCACACACCCCAATCACACATACTCACACACACACGCACGCACACACACACACGCACCGCACACGCACGCATACACTCTGGGATAACGCTGTGTTCTCACCTCCAGACTCTGTGACTGTACCTGGCCCAGTCCATGATAGCGTGGAAGGAGGGAGGGAGGGAAGAAGAGGAGGAGTCACCATGGGGGGAGGCCAGGCCCCTCTCACCCTGTTTCTGTTTCTTTTGGGGAAGGAGGTTGGGCCAAACCCAGCGGTACACAGCGGCTGTTCCCAGCAGTGCTTGGAGGCTACAGTGCTCATGACTGCTCCCAAGTCAGTGCTCAGGGGCCATGCAGTGCTGGGGCTGGAACCAGGGTCAGCCACATGCATGGCAGGCGCCGCCTGACACTGCCCTGTGTCTCCAGGTCCCGCTGAGAGAAGGGGTACAATTCTGGGTCACAGGTTCATCTTGGTCCAAATGAGCATGGCTGGGAGTTGTCCCCAACCCTCTGCTCTTCTGCCTGAGACCAGCGTCCTGAGGGCCATGAGCTGGGGACAGGGTTGCGGCCTCTTGGTGTCTGCGGCTCCAGGATGGGGCTGGGGGCTCAGCCACGATGGCCAAGTCACTGCATCTGTTCCCATGTCTGCTCTTGCCAGCCTGTCCCCTAGCCTCTGTCCCTCAAGGGTCCTGGAGGCCTTGAGTGTGGATGGAGCTGCCCCAACAAGGGGAAGATGGGTAGCTGGCAGGTGGCACGCGGTGGGCCTTGGCTCTGTGGTGGGCGCCTCCTTCCTGGACCCACATATGTCCCTGCAGCCGTCCCCGCCGTGTGGGCTGATGGCCTGCATGAGCTCACGAGTTGGCAGCTCTGTCGCCTCCTCGGTGGGGTGAGCCTGTTCTGGGCCACCTGGGCCTGCTCCCTTGTCCTGAGCTCCACCCGGCCCTCCTGTATACCAGCCCTGGCCCACAAACTGCCCGGCTACCTCCATGCAGCCATAGTACTGTGAACTGACCATTCACTGCCCGCATGCGAGTGAGGCCGGGAGCTGCGGAGGCCCTGGGCTGGGTTGCTTCAGACTGATCTAACTCACAGTTGGCATGTTTGGGGCCATGCAGTGCTGGCACTGATGTCGCTCTGGGGTGCCTGGACACCTTTCCCAGGTAGCCAGGATGGCAAGGGCCGCCTGCTTGCCTGGCCCTGCACACAGCCCCCCACTGCAGCACTTGGTTCCCAAGGGATGTATTTTAGGGGATCTGGGTTTCCAGGGGCTCTGGATGAACCTGATCCACTCCAAATCTGAACAGGCTAGTAGCAGGTCGGACACCCCTTCTCCTGCCCATCTCAAGCTTGGCACAGGGCCCTGGACATCCAAAATCCCTGACCCCACACCTCAACACCTTCCACTCACAGTGAGTTCTGACAGGGAACAGAACTCGTTCTCTGAGCCTTGGCAATAGGACACAACCCTGCGCCCATCGGAGGATCCACATGTGACCCAGCCCTTGTGCTGACCAGGGAAAAGGGGGCAGTCGCTCCTGCACATGCTCTCCACTGCCCTCTGCCCAGGGAGTGCAGTGTAGCCATGCAGTGAGCTGGGCAGTGACCAACCCAGGACGGGGGCTGGGCAGGGCTGCAGAGACCTAACCCAGGACAGCGGGGCACTGAAGCTGGGCAGGGCTGCAGAGACCTAACCCAGGACAGCGGGGACTGAAGCTGGCTCCGGGCAGCTCTCCCCAGATTAGAGGCTGCAGCCTTCTGGGGACCATCCTGTTCCTGTGGGAACATAGCCAGACAACACACGTGGACAAGGCATGTGGACACACACATGTGGGACAGACAGCATGCGTGGGACAGAGCACATGGACAGACAGCATGGGGACAGCACATGGATAGATGGTACATGGACAAAACACGTGGACAGATCACTGGGCAGAGCCTGAGGTCAGAGCACGTGAACAGAGCACATGGACAGCTGGTCATGTAGCATCTTCCGCAGGATGGAGACCCTCTAGGCCTGCAGCCTTGCATGCACAGACCAGAGGCACCCAGAGAGCCCAGGATACAGGCCCCAGGGCACACAGCCCTGGGTGGTGGGACAGAGGGACTCCAGGAACCCCTAGTGGGTGACTTTAGGGTCTTTGGGGTCCCCAGAGTAGGTTGTGGTGCTGCCAGATCTCCTATGCTGGGCTCCCTCCCGGCACCCCCTCTGGGATAATCCTTTAATAAAGCAAATGGAGCAATTATGGGGGGGAGGGAGGGGTGCGACTTTGAGAGCAACAGGCATGCAGCCTCACTGCCATAGGACAGGCTGGGAGACACAGAAGCCCTCTCCCTCCCTGGCATCAGCTGACCCCAGGACCCATGTATCAGATTCCCAAGGGGGTAGCGTGGACAAGACTGGCTGCGGCCTCTGCTCCATTCCTCCTGGCACAAGCAGCACCTGGACGTCCACACAAACCCAGGACAGACATGGGGGGTGGGCAGGGCCTGTCTTCGTGGGAGTCCCATGCCCCGGAGATGCCCCCACCTGCTGCCCCAACAGGCTCCACCCAGCCCCACCTCCACCTAGGAGCAGTGAGGGAGGGGGTTGTTTCAGGACCAGTGCTTCTGAGAAAGTACAGAGACAAAGCAAGTGAGCAGGAGTTAGCAAGCGGCCTTGGGCAGGGGCTGGGAGCTAAGCAAAGGCTACAGACAATGCCACAGGAAAGCCCCCCTCCCCAGGCCCACACTCAGAATCTGTCATTTCCGACCTCACAGGTGCCCACGAGGTTGACCAGCAGGGTAGGCCGGGCCTACAGTGCTGGGTACGGAACTGAGGCCCCGCGTGTGCCAAGCTTGTGCTCTGCCTTTGGCCTGTCTCCCAGGCCCCCGATTTAATCTTCTGTCCAGCTCAGCATAGAGCCGAGGCTGTGCGAAACACAGAAGCTCCTGCGGTCCCCAAAGTCAGGCCCGGCTTGGGGGACGGGCAGCGGAGTGGAACTGTGCAGGACATGTGGACTCTCGCCCACTCCTGAGGGGGAGAACACGGCCCCGGAAGGGACCATGAGGGGATCCAAGGGGGCCGCTGTGGATCTCATTAAGGGCCCAAAGTTGGGCACCCCTAGTGAGGTGTGGGGTGTGAGGTGAAGAGGGGGAAAAGGGCTGGTCTCTGGGTGGGGCGGGACCCTGGGCAGGACGGCACAGCTGTGCCCACACAGGGTCTTTTCAAGACCTCTCCAGCTCTCCTTGAGTGCGGGCACCGAGGCAGGGACTGGGGTCTCTGGTGGCGGGCGGATGAGCTCATGGGTCTGGCAGAGGAGCGGGTGACAGATGGAGCAGGCAGGGACCCGGGAGTTTGACGCGGTTCCAGTCCCGGGCTGGGCGGGCTGTGCCCATCTGTCCACAGAGCCCGCTGGATGCTCGCCCAGGTCCTCCCAGTCCCGTGCAGCCCAGAGTTGGGTCACCTGCTCACGTCGGGGTCTCCAGGCTGAGCTGGGGTGAGATCCCACCTGCGGAGGCCCAGGGGGAAGGGGGTCATCGGGCTCTGAGCTCCTCAGCACCTCAGGGTCACCAAGGGCCACTGACCCCAGCACGGCAGCCCCTGGGGACAGAAGGGGCTGTTCCCGACTGCTGGGGGCCTGAAGCCTCTTTGCCGGCTCCTAAGCGCTCATTCACGGAGGCTCAGACCAGGAACTGGCTCCGTTAAACCAAGTTCCAGGGAGAGGAGTCCTAGCCCCCTCCCCCGCTGCACCTCAGTTTACCCTGTCAGGCCCACTGGGCGTGGCTTGGGGCTGTGCTGTGCTCAGCGCAGAGCCTTCCTGGCCTGGCCCCAGCTGGCTCGGCCCCTCCAGTAGCTGCCCCGCCCTCTGCCCGCTCGCCTGCCCCGCCCGCCCCAGGCTGAGAAGCGCCTTCCCACTAGCTCAGCTCTGCACTCGCAGCTCAGCCCTGCGCCCCGTGCGCCTTCCCCTCCAGAGCCGCTCAGGTAAGAACTGGGGGGCCCGTGGGGTCCTCCTTCCTGTCGGGCCCTCCAGACTGGTCAGGAGGTAGAGGGACAGGGACGCTGGGCAGGGACACCTGGGGAGAACAGGAAGCTCAAGAGAGTGGGGGCCTCTGGGTCCTGCACAGGGGTGAGAAGGGGAAGGGCCTGGGGGTGGGGTGCAGGCTGGCACCCAGAGGTGGCACCTCTCAGGGGTCTCTGGGGGCCCCTGGTTGGGGGCTGGGCTCTGCTGTGCTGGGAAGTGGGGTTCACTGCACCTCAGACCTGGAGAGTGGGGGCTGTTCCCCATTTCTGCCTTCAAAGTGTCTCCTAGAGGCAGGAAGTACTGGAGGAGTGTGCCAGGTCAGAGGTGAACATGGAGCTAGGGGTGCAGAGTGCCCTGGCGGGAGCACAGAGGGCAGCGGGTGTGGGCAAGGCTGAGGCCCGGCCTTTGGGGGTGAGCTGCATGCACCCCTGCGGGGGCTCACTCCACCCATGAGGCTGGCAGAAAGGCGGGTTCCGGGAGGGGGTGTCCTGGGCTGGCTTCCTCCTGAGTGAAGCTAGGGAACAGGGTGTCCGGTGGGGGCCCCTGCAGCCCCAGGTGGGGAACAGCCATGGCCAGCTCAGCTTGCAGCGCGGGGGAGCCATGGGTGTGCCAAGGCGTGGGGAGAACAGAAGGTGCGGGCAGCGGGCACTGGCCCCACAGCCACCCGCCTGCCATGCGGCTCAGGCTGGACCCCAGAGGTTTTGGGCACCCCTGTGGCAGGCTCCTGGGTGGACAAACACGCCTCACTGCACCCTGTGTGCCAAGGCCAGGAGTGGTCAGGGGTTCTAGAACTAGTTCTGGGCTGCACTAGTGAGCCTATGTGACACCGTGACCCCGTGTATGACTGGGGACCCCATGAGTGACTGGTGACCCTGTGTGACTGGGGACCCCGTGTGTGACTGGGGACCCCTGTGTGACCTGCAGTTCAGTGCAGCTGTGAGGTGCCGGCTCGTGACCTTGCTGATCCATGGACAGACTCCTTTCCTGCTTGGAGTCCCCTCCCAACACCCTGAATTTCCTTCCACACAGACATTACAGAGACCCACTGCCTGCATCAGAGACCTGCATGGCCCCTGGGCACAATTTGGGATCAACGTGGGGGCTGAACTCTGACCTCTGTAACTGCCCTGCAGAGGGTCTCCACTTAGGTGGTGCCCAAATGCCCAACCTGCACACACAACACATGGTGACGCACATCACCACCATGCACATGCCAGACATACACGCATACCTATTCCACACACATACACCTGTACATGCATACATGTGCACAAACACACATGCACTTACAGGAGCACAGATCACACCTGCACACTGCTCACACATGCACACATGTGTATACCTGTACACACATACATACAAGTAACTCACACCTCTAACAAGACATACCTGAACATATCGCATGCCTGTGCACAAGTGTTGTGCATACACAGGCACATAGGTGCACCCACGACTCCCCATCTGTGCACATGTGATCCACAGCAGCTGGGACAACACAAGGTCCCTGGGGGCACCCTGGCACTTTTTGAATGATGGTGTCCTGCGGACGAGGCCTCAGATGGGACCCATGTTTTCAGCCAGGGTCCCACGAGCCTGGCGAGCAGAACCATGCCTTCCTCCTGCCCTCTGCACAGAGTCAGGGGCTGCCCTGTCCCGCCTTGCTTCTCACCAGGTACAGCTGCCACTCTGGGGTGCTCTGCAGGCTCTGTGCCCACTTCCGGGCGTCACCCCAGAGGGCCACCTGGGGAGGCGGACACAGAATGGGGAATGCCCGAGGCGGGGTGACTGGGCAAGCTGGGGCCGGCCCAGCCTGGTAGCCTGGAAGGAGATGGGGGGGAGCCATGAAGGCTGCAGGGGACAGGGCTGAGTGGAGGTGAGGTGGGCAGGTGGGGCTGCCCCCGAGATGGTGGGGAACAGGGCAGTGCAGGGCAGACATGGGCGATGTGGCGGATAACAGAAACAAGTACAGAAACAGGGTCAGAGATGATGGGCCAGCCCGGACAGTGGCACTATGTGAACCCCCCATCCTTGTCACTGTCTGAGCCCCACATTGTATGACCCAGTATGACCCCATATCATCGTATGACCCTGCATCCTGGCGTGACCTGTCACTGCATGACCCCACATCACTGCATGACCCCACACTGCATGACCCCACATCACTGCATGACCCCACACTGCATGACCTCACGTCATTGTATGACCCCATCATCACTGCGTGACCCCACATCACTGCATGACCCCACACTGCATGACCCCACATCATTGCATGACCCCACACTGCATGACCTCACATCACTGTATGACCCCACATCACTGCGTGACCCCACATCACTGCATGACCCCACATCACTGCGTGACCCCACATCACTGCATGACCCCACACTGCATGACCCCACATCATTGCATGACCCCACACTGCATGACCTCCACATCACTGTATGACCCCACATCACCTGCGTGACCCCACATCACTGCATGACCCCACATCATTGCATGACCCCACACTGCATGACCTCACATCACTGCATGACCCCACATCACTCGTGACCCCACATCACTTCATGACCTCACATCACTGCGTGACCCCACATCACTGCATGACCCCACATCACTGCATGACCCCACATCACTGCATGACCCCACATCACTGCATGACCCCTCACTTTCATCACTGCGTGACCCCACATCACTGCATGACCCCACATCACTGCGTGACCCCACATCACTGCATGACCCCACATCACTGCATGACCCCACATCACTTCATGACCTCACATCACTGCGTGACCCCACATCACTGCGTGACCCCACATCACTGCATGACCTCACATCACTGCATGACCCCACATCACTGCATGACCTCACATCACTGCGTGACCCACACATCACTCGCGTGACCCCACATCACTGCGTGACCCCACATCACTGCATGACCCCACATCACTGCATGACCTCATATCACTGTGTGACCCCACATCACTGTGTGACCTCATATCAGAGTGACCCCCACACTACTGCGTGACCCCACATCACTGTGTGACCTGACATCACCATGTGACCCCACATCACCGTGACCTCTCACTGCATGACCCTCTCACTGTGTGATCCTCTCCCCATCCTGAGCCTCAGAGCCCCCCACCCCCATAGCAGAGCCCCCATGAATGTATGTTAACCCCATTATCTCCACTATAACCTGACACCTACACACATCCAGACGCGACCTGTCCCTGGTATCCCCGGGTTGGGGATACCACCCTGCAGGGAGGTGCTACTTACTCGCCTCTGTCACAGACCGACCCCTCCATAGACTGTCCCTCCATAGACTGTCCCTTCCAAAGAGACTGTCCCCATCAAAGAGACTGTCCCCTCCATAAGACTGTTCCCTCCATACAGACTGTCCCCTCCATAGAGCCTGTCCCCTTCATACAGAGCCAGGCATAGGACATCGGCCTGCTGTGCCGCCCTCTCCCCGCACCCAGGCTGTGCTGTCCGTCAGTGTCCCTGGGACAGAGTGGTCCTGGCATCCTGAGCAGGGTGGGCCCCACCTTCCGCAGAAGCTGCTCCTGCTCCCACGCAGCTGAGTCCTGACACGGACCTGGAGCCTGGAGCCAGTGAGCAGGGGCCGGGGCGCACGCAGCTGTGGGGCAACCCAGCGTGTGTGTGCGTGTCGGTCTGTGTGCTCCCGTGCCTGGTGGCACCTGGGGTTGGTCTGGTAGTGCCCTTCCCGTCTCCCCTGGCAGTGACCCTTCCTTGTACCCCAGAGAGGGCTGAGCTGGTGCAGCCTGCAGTGGCCACCCCCTGGCATGCCCTGAGATGCCCCCTCACATCCTGGGAGCAGTGTAGGGCTGGGGCCCCCCGAGCCATGGCTCACATCCAGGTTCCCCAATCTCCCCCGGCGAGGGCGTCCACAGGAGCTGGGTCTGAGCTTCCCTGTCCGAGGGTCCTGAAACCTCTCAGACTCAACATGCACCCAACAGAGATGCCATGATTGTGCATGCCAGATGCAGGGGCAGGGGTTGGAGGTCAGCAGTGGGGAGACAGGTGGGTCCCCAGGACATCTGGGGTCATCCCAGCTGATGTGTTCCCCAAGTTCATGTGGGGTCATGGGATGGGGCGAGGGGGCCCTTCTGTGGACCCCTATCTGGGCAGCATGTCACACAGGTACACACCAAGTGTGTATCTGCCTTTGTGACCACACATATGACATTTATGTGTGGTATGGCATGCTGCACAATATGGCATGCGAACATATATGAATACATATATATGAGCACATATATATGAACACACATGATCATATGACATGATCTATGCATGTTTATGCAGCTAGAACTGTGCTTTCTGCATATTTACATATGTGTGGCATGACATATCTATGACTTCATATGATGTGTGTGGCGTGGCACTGCATGTGTGGCCATGCACAAACACGACATGGCACACATATGTGCATTTGGTGCACATGTATGTATTCACTTGCCTGGTATGTGAATGCATGTGTTATGGTGATGGACACCTTGCAGTGCACGGATGCATATGCATGACTTGGTTGTGTGACATGTGCCCCAGCATGCAGTGCACACATGTATGACACAGACGTGTGTGGCATTGCAGGCACTTGTGTATGCATTAAGGCTTGTGTGGATACATGGCCAGTGCGATGATGTGTGTGTGGAGGCGACTCATACAGAGGAGCTCAGCTCCAAGTCCCGTGGGGACAGGGCCTGGCACTGGTGACTCCTCAACCAAGGGACACCCCAGTTCTCTGGGCTGGTGGCAGAGAGCACCGGCGGGTGGGTCCTGAGGAGCCTGACCAACACCCCCCTGGACCCCTGTGAGCGGGGCTGCTGCTGAGCAGAGAGAAGCGAGGGGTCGGGGCCCAGCCCTGGCGGCTGTCCCCCACCTCCTGCCCAGGGGACAGCCCTGCTGCCTATGTTTCCCTCCAGCCCGGGGCCCCTGAGCCATCACCCCTTCTCTGTCTCCCCCACTCCCAGGAAGCAGGTTGGGGGTAGGCATTATGTCCATTTTACAGACGGATAAACTGAGGCTTGGGCTCTTGCTGGGGGACCCCACAGCAGTAGATGGGGGATGGAACAGGAAGTTCTCTCCATGTGTGGTCACCTGCCCTCACTAGCTCTCTGCAGACCCCCCAGCACCTCTTGTCCCTGTGGCCCTCCAACTCCTCACTCTCATCCCTAAGAACTTCCTGAGCCTCCAGGGCACAGCCCCAGTGTGGACATTATTGGTTCTTCAAAAGCTGTCTGTTTAGGGGTCTTTCCTCAGGAGATTCAGGCCACGACCCTGAGTACCCAAGGCAGAGGAGCAGCAGGGGGACAGCGCAGAACTGTGAGGGTCCAAGACACAGGGTATAGGTCCCTGCACAGCAGTTCTAGAGAGATGCTGTCCCCACAGCAAAGGACCCAGGAACCAGAGGGTCCACTAGTCTTCCTCTGTGCCCGGGGACATGCAAAGGCCCTTATCTGGAATGGGCTCCTGCCTGCAGGGAAGTGAGGGGGTGTCCCAAACCTGACCTGGGGATGGAGTGGTTTCACCTGTGGGCTGAATGGGCTGTGGGGGTAGGAGCTGCCTGTAAGGGTCTAGAAGGACCGACCCACCTGGGAAGCAGATAAGCCCCATTCTCAGCAGTAGTGGTCAGGGTTGCTGGGCACACAGGCTGTGCTGATCTCTCCACAGTGGCTTCAGAACAGGCTCAGCCGACTCAGCCCTGCCTGCTGGGTGCTACTGAGGGGGGGGGGGGGCCACCCCAGGCTGCTCAGCCGATCCTGCTGGGACCTGCCTGAGCTGACCGGGAACCAGAAGCCCCAGTGGGGCCGGCTGCCGGGGCAGAGCACACACACAGGCCGGGGACCCTGCTCCTCCTGGGGTCTGGTCCATCGCTGAGCAAAGCTGGCTGGGGAGGGGTGGTGGGGTGGAGTGGGGGTAGGGTGGGGCTCTGGCTATGGGATAAAGATAGGTCTGGGCTGGGTGGGGCACAGAGTGCAGGGAGGGGGAGGGCAGGGGGATACACAGTCTTAGGACCCCAGCTCAGAGTTTGCCTCCAACTGGCCCCATTCTCTTCCCAGAGGGCCAAGAGGATCTCAGGCAGGGGACAGTAGGGAGGGGGCCCATCTTTCCCACACCGTCTCCCACCAGTTAGACCCTCTGTGGTCTGTGGGTCTGGTCCGTGATCTGTGGTCTGGCCTGTGGCGTGTAGTCCATGATCCGTGTGCTGTGTTCCGAGCACCCTGATGGGGGTAGCAGGCCTTCTTAAGGACCCCAAGTTCTCTGGGGATGCCTCTCCCCAGGAAGCGCGTCTGCCTTTGAAGAGGGACTGGGAGAACCAGTCTGTCCGCCTCCCTCCCCTGAGAATGTGGCACCCAGCAGGGCAGCTGGGCACGCAGCCTCCTCCAACCCCCTCTGCCACCAGCCCCCTGAATAGCTTCCTTCTGACCTGGCCAGCGCAAGGTCGCAGGGTCATGCCCTGGGACAATCCCTGGGGCTCAGGGAACACCCCAACCCCCCCCCCATGTTCCTGCCTTTGTCACCTCTCTGCTTTCTAAGATGGGTGTGAGTGTGTGGGGGGGAGGGTCGCAGGGGGCCTTTCCTATCTGAGCAGGAGGAGCAGGCATAGGACTTGTCTCCAACATTCCAGCGCTTTCCACGGTCAGGCCCTAAGGCAAGTGGTGGCTCCCTGCTTCTGTTCACCTCCCCTGGCCGCTGGCCAGAGGGTCCCTGTTCTCTGCTGCTCCCTCCCAAATCTGGCCATCTGGCCATTTCCCTGGCATTTCTCCCCTCTACATCCAGCTGTCCTGGGGGCAGATGGGCGGATGGGGGGGGTGTCTTCAGGGCCCCTGAGGGGCTGGCAGTCTGGGGACAAGTCTGGAGCTGCCACCAGTAAAGGTGATGGGAACTGGGAGGGTCTGGAGGGAAGGGGAGGGGCTGGCCCCAAGCCCCGCCCCAAAGTGCTAGAGGAATCTGCTAAGGGGGGCTGGTGCCTGTGCCCTGCAGGAGACACAGCAACACCCTTTGCGCCCATGATCCCACATCCACAGGCCAGACCAGCCAGCTCCTCTCGGGCGCAGCCCACCAGCCCCTGACACCTGTGTTTTCTTCCCGCCCAGGGTCTCCGGAGCTGCCAGCCATGCTCGGTGCCCTGTGGGTGGCCGTCCTGCTCTGTGTTCCCCTCTCGGCGGGCACAGAGTCCCCAGCCCGGTCTGGCACTTCACCCACCCCTGTACAACGCCACCATCTACGAGAACGCAGCGCCCAGGACCTATGTGGACAGCCCCGTGAAGATGGGGGTGCAGCTGGCCCAGCCCAGCATGGCCGTGAGGTTCCGCATCCTGCAGGGGGACGTGGGGGGCGTGTTCAGGGCCGAGGAGCACGTGGTGGGCGACTTCTGCTTCCTGAGGCTGCGCACCAGGGGAGGCAGCGGTGCCTCCACGCTCAACCGGGAGGTGCAGGACAGCTACACACTGCTGGTGCAGGCGACCGAGATGGCGGGGACGCCGGGCAGAGCTGGCTCGTGTGGCTGTGCGCGTGCTGGACCACAATGACCTGAAACCCCTGTTCTCCCCACCCTCCTACCGCATCACCATCTCCGAGGACACACCCCTCCGCAGCCCCATCTGCAAGGTGACAGCCACAGACGCCGACCTGGGGCCCAACGCCGAGTTCTACTATGTCCTGCCTGGGCGGCCCGAGGCACTGGCCATTCACCCCACCACCGGCACGGTCACCCTGTCAGGGAGGCTCGGTGCCATGGCACAGGGAGGTCACGAGTTCCAGGTGCTGGCGGTGGATCGCACACGTCGACGCTCAGAGAAGCCAGGCTCGGGCACCTCAGCCCGGCTGACCGTGCACGTGGAGCCTGTCCACAGGAAGACACCCACCATCGCCTCAGTGCGCATGGCTCCTGCAGAGGGTGCAGAGGATGGGGCGCTGGCCTCAGTGCTGCTGGACACCGCTGGCCTGGGTGCTGATGCCCTGGATGTAGTGGCTGGTGACCCTGATGGATACTTTAAGGCCATCCCAGCGTACGGCCGCAGTCATGAGTTCCGTGTGGTGGTGGTCAGGGAACTGGACTGGCTACAGCACCGCCAGGGCTTCAACCTCAGTCTTCAGGCTCGGGCCTGGGGCCCGCCGGCCACGCACTCCCCAATACTGACCTTCCATCTGCCCGCGGCCGGGCTGGCAGCTTTGCGGTTTGAGCAGGAGCTGTATCGGGTGCAGCTGAGCGAGCTCGCCGCCCGGCTGCCGGGTGCTGGTCCTGAGGGTGCCCGGGCCCCCCCAGCCTGCGCTATGTCCCTGCGGCCGTCCCCGGGAGCACAAACTTCCGGCTGCACCCGCGCCGCGGGGCTGCTCAGCACAGCAGCCCCCTGGACTGGTGGGAGCACGCGCACTGCCAGCTGCAGGTGCATACAGCCCGCCACTGGCCGCGGCCACAGTGCTCATTGACATCCTGGACACCAATAACCACGCACCCGTCTTCAACAGCTCCTCCTATGAGGCTGCCTTTGGCGAGAACCTCCCAGCTGGCACGCGTGCTGACCGTGACGGCCACTGACAGGGACCAGGGGGACAATGGCTGTGTGTCCTACTCCATCGTGGCCCCCGGGCTGTGCCCTTCGTGATTGATCCCTACCTGGGCATCATCACCACCTCTAAACCCATGGACTACGAGCTCATGCAGAGGGTCTACAGCTTCCGCGGCGCGCGTCTGACTGGGGGTCCCCCTGCCGCGAGGGAGACCGACGTGTCCGTGTCCCTCCGGCTGCGGAACGTCAACGACAACCAGCCAATGTTCGAGGCGGTGGGTTGCACAGGATCTCTGTGGCGTGACTGGCCGTGGGCCGGGCCGTGGCCACTGTGTCAGCCATCGGCGTGGACGAGCTGCAGAATCTTCGCTATGAGTTCACGTCAGGCAACGAGCTGCACTACTTCGACTTGCACCCACTCTCGGGGCTGGTCTCCCTCCGCGCGCCCTCCCACAGGGCCCGTGGCTGGGCCCAGCCACTTCTTGCTGGAGATCACGGCCTTTGACGGGAAGAACTATGCGGTGCCCACGTCGCTGAACATCACCGTGGTGCCGGATGCCCACCTCGAGGTGCCAGTGGCATGCATGGACACGGGGGCACTGGCCCAGTTCACCAAGGCCGTCCTACAAGCGGCAGCAGAGCAGGGAGCCGCCCCTCAGCGCCGCCATGGACGACGACTTCAGCACCTCCCAGCTCAACCTCCACACTCCCTTTTCCAGGATCCCTTCCCCCAGAGCATTGAGGTGCTGGAGCAGGCTCCCCGGGCACCCTACTGGCCCACCTGGCAGCTTTGGACCCCGACATTGGCTTTGGGGGGTCAGCTGGTCTACATGATCACCAGTGGTGACGAGGGTGGCCACTTTGATGTGGAGCTGGAGACCGGGCAGCTCACAGTGGCTGCCCCTCTGGATTACGAGGCCATGCGAGGCTACAGCCTAAACGTGACCGTGTATGACCTGGGCAGCCCCCCAAGGGCCTCCTGGAAGCTGCTGGAGGTGACTGTGAGGGACTGCAATGACCACACGCCCCAGTTCCCACCTGGCGGGTACCAGCTGAGCATCGGGGAGAGACACGGCCGTGGGGACGACAGTGGCTGAGCTGAGCGCGGAGGGCGCCGACACGGATGACAACGGTAGGGTCCGTTACACGCTGCTGAGCCCCACGGAGCACTTCTCCGTCCACCCGCTCACGGGGCAGCTGGTGGTCACCAGCCCCTGGACCGGGAATCCCAGCCACACTTCGCTCTGAAGGTGGAAGCCCGTGACCAGCCCCCGCCAGGGCCCGCGTTGTTCTCTGTTGTGGATGTGCTGGTCACACTGGAGGGACGCCAACGACCACGCGCCCCAGTGCGTGCCCGAGCTCCTCAGTTTGAAGGTCCCGAAGACCTGCCCCCAGGCACGGTGCTGGCGCTGCTGGATGCTCCGGACCCTGACCTGGGTGCTGCGGGGGGAGGTGCGCTTTACCCTGCTGGACGATGCTCATGGCTCCTTCCGGCGTGCACCCCGACACGGGGCGCTCAGCCTGGAGGCTGAGCTGGACTTTGAGCGGCGAGTTGGCTACAACCTGAGCCTCTGGGCCAGTGACCGGGGCAGCCCCGTGCCCAGCGCACCCTGTGCCACGTGGAAGTGACCGTGCTGGGCGTGGACGAGAACCTCCACTCGCCCCGTTTCACCTCCTTCGTACACCAGGGCTGGGTACAGGAGAACAGCCCCGCAGGGACGGATGTGCTGGCCGTGGTGGCCCACGACGAGGACACAGGCCTGGATGGGGAGGTGCGGTACTCCCTGCGTGCGGGCACCAGCCTCTCCGCCTTCAGCATCGACCCTGACACAGGTACGGCGGGGAGATGGGCTGAGGGCACAGGCGCCAGGGGGAGTTTAGAGAAGCATGGTGCCACGCTGTGCCCTTCATCCACAACCTCCTTCCTGGTCCAGCTGGGGACGCAGGCACACGAGCATGTGTGAGATGCAGGCATCAGTCACATGCACACCTATGTGTGTATCTGGGCAGCTGTTTACACACGTCACACACATGCAGGCATGAAGGTGCCATGTATGTGCAGGTGTGTGCACGTGTCACTTGTGTGCAAAAGTGTGTCCTACGAGCACAGTTACATGTCTGTGCAAGTGTGTGTGTGTGCCAGTGACACCACACACAGGAGCTCGAGTCTCATCTGTCACCTGGTCTCTGCCTGCACCCAGGACTGTGGGGCAGTCACTGTGGAGGGGGCACCACGCTGCACCCCCATGACCTCAGGAATCCTCTCATGCTGCCTATGTGCTCCTGCTGTAGCTCCTCGGGTTGGCCCCTGCAAGGATCACACATGTGCAAGTGTGTTGTACATGTGTGTCACTCATATGCCGGTGTCTGAAGGCATGATGCATTGCAGGTGTGATGCATCTACAGGTGTGTGTCATGTATATGTAGGGGTGAAGGTATGTCATGCACACACAGGTGTGAGCAGGTATGTGTCATGTATATTCAGGAGTATGTGCGTGAGTGTCCTGCACATGCAGGTGTATTTGGGTGTGTTGTGCATGCACAGGTGTGTGCAGATGTCATGTATGTTCAGGTGTGTGTGGGTGAGTGTCCTGTGTGCAGGAATATTCAGGTGTGTAGTGCATGCACAGGTGTGTGCAGGTATGTGTCACGTATGAATATATAGGTTGTGCAAGTGCATTACATTTGTGCACAGGTGTATGTGCACACCTTGACACAGGTCCTATCCCCAGGTGCGATTCGAACACTGGCGCCTCTGGACCGGGAGCAGGTGGCCCACTACTGGCTGACAGTGCAGGCAGAGGACAGGGGGTCAAAGCCACTGTCTGCGGTGACCGAGGTGTACATCGAGGTGACGGACATCAATGACAACCCGCCCCGTGTGTCCAGCCCTGTGTTCTACCCAGCAGTGAGGGAGGACGTGCCCCCCACATAGCCCCGTAATGCAGCTGGATGCTGAAGATGCCGACGCTGGCCCGGCAGGGATGCTGAGCTTCAACCTCACCAGTGGGAATGCCCTGGGCCTCTTCACTCTGGACCCCAACACAGGTGGGCCCCGTGTCTGCGCCCCGCAGCTCCCCTCAGACTGTGGGGAGGATGCAGCATCCACAAGGGGGCGCTGAGGGCCATGTCTGTGGGGGAATCAGGAGTGTTGGGGAGTCAGGGGTGTCGGGGAGCCAGGGGTGCCGGGGGAGTCAGGAGTGCTGGGGGATTAAGGGGTACTGGGGGAGGCCAGGGGGTTTCAGGGGGTGTCAGGGGTGCTGAGGGGGGTCGGGGGGGGGCTGGGGGTTGGGGGTGCTTGGGGAGTCAGGGGTGCTGAGGGGAGTCGGGGGTGCTTGGGGGAGTCAGGGGTGCTGAGGGGAGTCGGGGGTGCTTGGGGGAGTCAGGGGTGCTGAGGGGAGTCGGGGGTGCTTGGGGAGTCAGGGGTGGTGCTGAGGGGGAGTCGGGGTGCTTGGGGGAGTCAGGGGTGCTGAGGGGAGTCGGGGGTGCTTGGGGAGTCAGGGTGCCAGGGACCAAGGGAGCTCTCAGACCCGATCTCTCCCTCTCTCTCAGGGCTCCTGTCCACAGCACGGCAGCTGGATCGTGAGGTGAAGGACGAGCACATCCTGGAGGTGAGTGGGGGGCCGGAGTCCTCAGGAAGGCAGCTGGACTCTGCAGTGCTGGGGGCGTAGCCCTGAGTGCCAAGGCTTGGGGACAGCTCAGCCATGGGGGGCAGTAGAGAGGCATATGGGCTGATCAGGGGCAGGAAGACAGGAGCCCATACACCCCAACTCCAGTGTCCCTTGGATGGACATCACCACTGTCACCTCACTTAGCCCTGGACATATCAGGTCAGCTGGATACAGGGATCTGCTCAGAACACAGGGGTCAGCTCACAACACAGGGTCAGCTCAGGACACACAGAGTCAGTTCTAGACATGGGGTCAGTTCAGGGGCACCAGGGTCACCTTAGGAGACAGGGGTTGGTTAAGGATGCAAGGGGTCATATCAGGAAACAGGGGTCAGCTAAGGACATATGGGGTCATCAGCTCAGGACATGGCATCAGCTAAGGGCATGGAGTCAACTCAGGACACACAGCCCAGGACACGAGGTCAGCTCAGGACACATGGGGTCAGCTCAGGACACAGGGTCAGCTCAGGACACATGGGGTCAGCTCAGGACACATGGGGTCAGCTCAGGACACACGGGTCAGCTCAGGACACATGGGGTCAGCTCAGGACACATGGGGTCAGCTCAGGACACATGGGGTCAGCTCAGGACACAGGGTCAGCTCAGGACCCGGGGTCAGCTCAGGACACAGGGTCAGCTCAGGACACAGGGTCAGCTCAGGACACGGGTCAGCTCAGGACACAGGGTCAGCTCAGGACACATGGGGTCAGCTCAGGACACAGGGTCAGCTCAGGACCCGAGGTCAGCTCAGGACACATGGGGTCAGCTCAGGACACAGGGTCAGCTCAGGACACAGGGTCAGCTCAAGACACAGGGTCAGCTCAGGACACGGTCAGCTCAGGACACAGAGTCAGCTCAGGACACATGGGGGTGAGCTCAGGGCACAGGGTCAGCTCAGGACACAGGGTCAGCTCAGGACACAGGGGCCAGCTCAGGACACAGGGGCCAGCTCAGGACACAGGGGCCAGCTCAGGGAACAGGGGCCAGCTCAGGGAATAGGGTCAGCTGAGGGTAGCTATGGCCACACTGTTCATATGCCAAACCCCAGCCAAAAGCACAGTGCCCTAACCACTGCAGCCACGAGAAGTGGTCCTAGGGAGCAGGCCGGGCCCTCACCACCTGATTGCACAAGCCCCTTGGCTATGGTCCCCAGAGCTGTAGGGGACAGACAGAAAGACAGACAGACAGGAGCACTGAGACAGGCATCTCCAAGCAGTGTTTGAATGACCTGCTGGGCTCAGCTGGGCAGGGTGGGGCTGACGGCTGTTTGCCCACAGGTGGCCGTGCAGGACCACGGGGAGCCCCGCAGAGGTGCGTCTGCAGGGTGGTGGTGCGTGTGGAGGACGTGAACGACAGCCCCCCCACCTTCCCCCACAAGCTCTTCACGGTGCGCCTCCCAGAGAGCATGGGGCCACCAGGACCTCTGTACCGGCTGGTGGCGGCCGACCCGGACACGGGGCCCAATGGCCACGTCACCTACAGCATTGAGGACAGTGATGCTGATGGCTTTGTGGTGGACCCAGCCACAGGCGTGGTGTGGGCCAACCGCACCTTCCGGGCTGGAGACTATAACATCCTGACGGTGAGGGGGGTGCCCTGTGAGGTGGGTGGGGGCATGTGAGTGCCAGAAGGGCAGAGCCTCTGTTGTGCAGGTCAACCCTCTGCTTAGAGACTTGGATTTGGGGGGCAGCAAGGCACGGAACATGACTACCCAGCCACGGTCACGTCAGAGCATTTTCTGCTCAAAGCTCTGCTCCAGGACCTTGAGCAGGGAGGGGGGACTATCTGCTCAGCCCCACAGGGACACTGGAGATGGCGGCAGGCCCCAGGGGGAGACCATGCAGCCCCTCTCTGGGCTGTGAGGAGGGGGAGCCCCCACCTCCAACCCGGCCCACCTTTCTGGTAAGGCCACAGAAAGGACAGGGCTGAGTTGGTCCAGCACGTGGCATGTGGCAGCCCCATCCACAGCACATATGACTGGCATCCGCCCCTTGAAGGCGGGCA
Organism: Cryptotis parvus; assembly: GCA_021461705.1. NCBI lineage: Eukaryota > Metazoa > Chordata > Mammalia > Eulipotyphla > Soricidae > Cryptotis > Cryptotis parvus. The sequence goes on along the minus strand of JAJIBD010033039.1, from coordinate 46,335 downwards.
CAGCACAAGAGGCAGAGCTGTCTCCGGCCTGGCCCCACCCACCCACCAAGAACCCCTTCCCATGGCCCTTTCTAGGTCAAGGCCACAGACAACGGGCAGCCAGCGCTCTCGGCCAGTGTCCGGCTGCACGTGGAGTGGATCCCACAGCCGCCTCCCCACGACCCCACCGGTCTTCGAGGAGCCCCACTATGGCTTCACAGTCATGGAGACAGACCCCGTGAACCACATGGTAGGGGTGGTCGCTGTCAAGGGTCACCCTGGACTCCTCTGGTTCAGTATCTCAGGTGAGGACTCTGGGCAGCTGAGGGCAGTCTTGCCTCATGTCCAGCCTCAGGCAGCTTGGGGCAGTCCCAGCCTCGTGTAAAACCCTGGGCAGCTTGGGGCGTCCCCTCCCACACTGGGAGGGCCAGGAGTTAGGGCCGGGCACTCCCTGGAGTCCATATCCTCAGGACTCCTGGGGTCCACATCACCAGGAGCAGTATCCTTGGACAACGGAGTAGCAGGTGGACTGTCCATAGCTGACTCTCCAATAGCAGCCTGCGGCCCTATGATGACCTGACTTCGGGCTGTCCCCTGCAGGCCAGAAGAAGGCCCTTCTCAGGAGACACATGCGGGAGGCCGGAGGATAGCACAGGGGTAGGGCATTTGCCTTGCATGTGGCCGACTCGGGTTTGATCCCCGGCATCCCATATGGTCCCCCACGCACTGCCAGGAGTAATTCCTGAGTGCAGAGCCAGGAGTAACCCCTGAGCATCGATGGGTGTGACCCAAAAAATTTAAAAAGGAAGAGAAGAAGCAGGGCAGGTGCAGGGCAGGTGCTCGCTCGCGGCTCTGCTCATGGCCACTTTCGGCTGCACTCATGGCCTGTCCCCCCAAGCCCTTGGGTCTCTAAAGCAAGCTTTTGTCTGGGGAGAAATACACATGTGGGTGTGTACAGATACACGCAGGCACATACAGGCACACGTGTGGGCGCCGCACGCACACACACACCCCACACTAACCAGCCAGGGGCTCTGTTGATCCCTGCGAGAACCTAACCTAAGTGCTCCAGCCTTGGGACCTAATCCTGGCGGCGCTCCCTGGACCCTGGACCCTTGCCTCCCTGAGGGGGCAGTGGACGGTGCGAGGCCTCACAGAACCTGCAGCCTGCACTCACAAACATCTAGAAAATGCTCCCCAGCTGAGGGGAATCCCCATTGCCACATCAGGGAACAAGAAGCTGCTCCCACAGCCATGGGTGTGAGGGTTTGGGGGTCTTTGTGTCCCCCAAGCCCCCACAAGCTGAACACAGAGCCACACGGGTATGGGCAGCTTTGGCACCCTGGGGACACTCGAGCCAGTCACTCCACTCTGTCCCATCTCTGACCATGTCAGCACTCCCAAAAAGTCTCCTTCCCTGTGATTGGTGCGTCCCATGGGAACATTCGCTCCCATTAACATTCCCAGGCGGAGACGAGGACATGGACTTTGATGTGGACAAGGTCACGGGCAGCCTGCTCATCGCCAAGCCCCTGGACACCAGGAGGCGGCGCAGTTACAACCTGACTGTGGAGGTGACCAATGGCGTCCACAGCATCGCCACACAGGTGAGACTGCTTAGCCCGGGGTCCAGGGACTGGGAGCCCAGCCTCACCACCCTCTAGCTCTGGGATTGGGCGCACTGCCACCCCCAGAATGGGTGGCAGCAACAAAGCCAGAACTGGGGCCTTGTGAGGGGCTAAGGAAGGTGGGCGTGCAGCCACGCCACACATGGGCTGTTCTTACTCCACAATGAGGTTTCAGAAAATACGTTGTGGGGCTGGAGTGATAGCACAGCGGGAGGGCATTTGCCTTGTACACGGCGGACCCGGGTTCAATCCCGGCATCCCATATGGTCCCCTGAGCACCGCCAGGAGTAATTCCTGAGTACAGAACCAGGAGTAACCCCTGAGCATTGCTGGGTGACACCCCCAAAACAGAACAAAAAAATAGAAAATATATTTGTGGGAAAGCCCCTTTATAACTCTCACATAGTGCTGAAGTGTGTGATAGCCTCCTGCCACACGGTCCTCTCGGCTAGTCTGTGGACAGCAGCCACCTGTGCAGAGTGACACTGGCCATGGCTGGGAGCCTGACCCCTCACTATCCTGTTCCCCAGGTCCATGTCTTGCTCATTGCCAATGTGAATCGCCACCGACCGCAGTTCCTGGAGGCTCAGTACGAGGTTCGGGTGCCTGCGAACACACCGCCGGGCGTACAGCTGCTCCACGTGCAGGCCACAGACCTCGACAGCGGCAAGGGCCTGGTCTACACCATCCAAGGCAGCCAGGACCCGGGCAGCAGCAGCCTCTTCCAGCTGGAGCCCAGCACCGGGGCACTGGTCACCCTGGCAGACCTGGGCCCAGGGCCCTCCCAGCACATGCTGACTGTGATGGTGAGTGACAAGCAGCACCCTGGCGCACACCCCTGAAGGCGGCCACTCCCTGCTCTGCTCAGCCCGACCTGGTGGTGTCGGCTCCGCCATGTTCTCGGCTCTCACGCTGACACTGAGACCCGTGCTGAGGTAGGGGTGCACAGGTCATCTGAGCAGTGTCCAGGGCCTGTCCCTGTGACAGTCGGGAGACCAGACTGGACAGCTCGGTTGGAGGGTGCGAGGTGGTGGTGGTCCTGGGGGGAGACCAGGTTCACCTGAGTTGTTGGGGCCCACCCCTGCAGGATGGTGAGCCTTTCCAGAGCCTGCCCTGTGCACGGGGCCAACACCCGCCCACCCCTTCTCCCTCCTCGGCTCTAGTCTAAGCCGCCCCGCCTCCATCTCCCGATATCCCCAGGTCCGAGATCAGGAGATGCCCATCAAGAGGAACTTCGTGTGGGTGCTGGTGCACGTGGAGGCCAGGAACTTGCACCCGCCCCACTTCACCCGGCTGGAGTACGAGGCTGAGGTGGCCGACACAGCTGCCCCCGGCACAGAGCTGCTACAAGTGCGAGCCCTGGATGGGGACCGGGACCCCCCCATGCTGATGTACTACTCCCTCCTCAAAGGTGAGGCCCACAGGGAGCCAGACAGGTGGGGGTCTGAGGGACGCGGTGATGGGCCACGCACACACGCCCCAGAGCTGAGACCGACGTGGCCACACTTGGACACCTGTCACAGGGTATTGGGGTGTGGCAGACACAGACCCTGGTCTAGGGGGACATTCAGGCTTCGGCGAGGCCACTGGTACCTCACATCAATGAGACGGTTTCTCCAGGGGCGGAGGCGATAGCCCAGCGGGTGGGGCATTTGCCTTGCACGCCAGCCGGCCTGTGCCGGCCCGAAGTTCGATCCCGGCGTCCCATATGGTCCCCCGAGCACCGCCAGGAGTAATTCCTGAGTGCAGAGCCAGGAGAATCCCCTGAGCATTGCCGGGTGTGACACCCCCAAAAAAGAAAAAAAAAACAGAAGTGAAACCAGAGCCAGCAAGAGAGAGAGGGAGAGACAGATCCTCAGGAGGGAGCTAGTCTAGCACAAATCACAGCGGGGTTCCATCCCCAGCTCCCCATAAGGTCCTCTGAGCCTATCAGGGCCATCCTTGAGCACAGAGCCAGGAGTCAGCCCTGACCACTGCTGGAAGTGGCCCACAACCAAATGAAAAAGGGAGAGAAAGTGTAAACAGAAACAATATGTTGTCTCCAAGTGTGTGTTGGAGAGGGGACCCTGAGTGTGTGTGTGTGTGTGTGTGTGTGTGTGTGTGTGTGTGAAATTTTTTCAGAAAAACTTCGCAGAAACAAAGAAAACAGGGCCAGTGGGGCTCCCCGGTCAGAGCCGTGGCTCTGCGTGTGTCAGCTCAGGTGTCACGGGTGCTCCCAGCTCCCGGCATTGGGGGTCCCCACAAAGAAAGGACATCACAGAATGTGTAAAGCCATGCAGACTGTGAAAGGTGGCTTGCATGCAGCACAGCAAGGTTGCAATTGTTTCTAAAAAGTGTCCAGTTAGTAACCAACATTGCAGAAATGGGCAGCAGAGTCTGGATCGCTCCAGTCTGGGAGGGCCCTAAGGCCTGACCATGTGCTGCTTAGTAACAGCTGCCTCCTGCTTCCGGCTCTGCAGACCGCACCTCCTACCTGCATTCAAGGCTGCAGATTGCAGCCAAACCAGCTGCCTCTGGGGTTGTGCTGGTGCTTACACACACCTGTGGCAGCGTGTCAGGGCCGGCCCCTCCCACACACACTCAGGATCCCCTCTCCAACACACACTTGGAGACAGCTGGGGATCACCTGCAGCAAGGGGCCACCCAGTGCTGAGATCTAGTCCATGGCTGTGAGGGTGTGACCTTAGCCTGTTTCTGCAGGGAACAGCGCGGGCCTCTTTTCCCTGGACGCCCTCTTCGGCACGCTCACCCTGGCCCAGAAACTGCCCACGGCCGGCCCGGCCCAGCATACACTGACCGTGAGGGCAGAGGACCAAGGCTCTCCCCGCGGCACGCCCTGACCACGGTGCTGGTCCGCGTCCACCCCGCGCACAGCAGCGCCCCCGCTTCTCCCAGGCCGAGTACTTTGTTGAGGTCCCTGAGTCGGTGCCCGTGGGCTCCCGATCCTTCAAGGTGGCGGCTACCAGCCCCTCGGAGGTCTCCTATGAGCTGACGGACGGGGGGCAAGGGCGCCGCCTTCTCCCTGAACCCCTACTCTGGCCTGCTCTGCACCGGAAGGCGCCTGGACCACGAGACACTGGCATCCCACCAGCTGCGGGTCCGCGGGCACAGCATGGCCGGCACCTTTGCCGGCGTCCCGGTGCTCGTGTCCGTCCTTGGCGCCAATGACCACGTGCCCGAGTTCTCCCGGCACACGTTCGTGGGGCACATCAGTGAGGGCGGCCCTGCCTGGCAGCCTGGTCACAGGCGAGAGCCACAACCCGCTGGTACTGCGGGCGGCCGACGGGGGCGGCAATGGAGATGCGCTGCTCACCTTTGAGGTGCTGGAGCCCGAGGTGCTACGCTTCTTCCGGCTGGACCGCAGCATGGGCACCCTGAGCACCGTGGCGGGGCTTGACCACGAGCGCACCGCCTCCTTCCGGTTCCGGGTCTATGTCCGCGACCAGGGAACACCTGTCCTGTATGCACCCTGGCCCGCCTGGGTCACTGTGAGGGTCACAGATATCAACGACTGTCCCCCGGTTTTCACGGCAAATCTACGAGGTGGCGACCACGGGGCCCATCCACCCAGGCATGGAGCTCCTGACGGTGCATGCGGATGACCCAGACTCCACAGTCACATACGGCATAGAGGCTGGCAACACCGATGGGGCAGTGACTCTGCACCCTGGCGCGGGAACCTCTGGGTGGTGAACCCCGCTCTTCTGGGGGGCCGGGCGGGAGCTGACGGTCAGGGCCTCCGGCGGCCTGCATGAGGACACGGCGCTGGTGAGGGTGAGGGTGGCACCAGCCCCACGCACGGATCTGCAGTTTGACCAGGATACGTATGGGGCTGTTGTGATGGAGAACGAGCCGAAGTGCGGGCGCTGGCGCTGTTGGGAGTGAGAGGTGCCCACCCAACGACAGCCTGACCTTCACACTCCTCAATGGCACTGACCACTTCCATGTGGTGCGCTCGGCCGGCGTGCTGCGGACACGTGGGGAGGCCTTCGACCGCGAGCAGCAGGATGTCCACCTGGTGGCTGTAGAGGTGCGGGATGACCGCATCCCCCGCTGCGTGGCCCAGGCGCTAGTGCACATCTCTGTGGAGGACGCCAACGACCACCGCCCGAGTTTCAGCACCTGCCCTACTCGGCCGTAGTCCCTGATGGCACAGAGCCTGGAGACGTCCTTTTCCAGGTCTCGGCCACCGACCGCGACTCAGGCGCCCACGCTCACGGTCACCTATGCCTTCACTGAGGACTACACCTACTTCCGCATTGACCCCTTCCAGGGGGACATCTCTCTCGGGAAGCCCCTGGACTACCAGGCTCTCAACACCTACCACCTGGGGGTCATCGCGAGTGATGGAGGGGAGCCCGCCGCTGCGGGCAGAGACCAAGGTCCTGGTGGTGGTGAGAAACAAGACCAACCCGCTGTTCCAGAGCTCCCACTACAGAATCAGGGTGCCGGAGAATATCCCGCGGGGACACCCCCATCCTCCACACACAGGCGCAGAGCCCCGGAGGGGCCACCAGCTCGTCTACCACATCCCGAGACACAGGCCCTGGCTTGGGTGACCGTCAACTTCAGGGCGGGCATGGTCAGTGTCACAGGACCCCTGGACCACGAGACTGAGCAGAGACACGTGTTCACGGTGAGAGCCACAGACACGGCACTGGGCTCCTTCTCTGAGGCCACCGTGGAGCTGCTGGTGGAGGATGTGAACGACAACCGCGCCTGCCTTCCCCCGCCCGGGTCTACACTGTCTCTGTAGCCGAGGGCCTGCCGGCACACACCCCAGTGATCCAGCTGCTGGCCTCCGACCTAGACTCAGGCCGGAACCGTGACATCGCCTACCACATAGTGGATGCCGACTCGGATGCGTCCAGCTTCTTCCACCTGGATGCAGCCACTGGGCAGCTGTCTACCACACGGGAGCTGGACTATGAAAGCCGCCCGAAGTTCCATGTGCGGTCCGGGCCACAGATGGGGAGACCCCCGCTCAGCGGGGAGGCCCTCGTGGTCGTGCACGTGTCTGACATCAATGACAACCCGCCGGCCTTCAGGCAGCCGCAATATGAGGCCAACGTGAGCGCGCTGGCCACATGCGGGCATCTGGTGCTGCGTGTGCAGGCTCTGGATGCTGACCGTGCCGATGCCGCCCGCCTGCACTACCTGATTCTCTCCGGCAATCAGGACCGGCACTTTGCCATCAACCGCTCCTCAGGAGTCATCTCCATGTTCAACCTGTGCAAGAGACAGCTGGATGAGTCCTACAGCCTGCGAGTGGGTGCCTCAGATGGCGTCTTCCGCACCACCGTGCCTGTCTACATAAACACCACGGCTGCCAACACGCACAGCCCCACCTTCCTGCAGCCCCTGTACGAGGCCGAGCTGGCTGAGAACGCCGCGGTAGGCACCGAGGTGGCAGTGCTCCAGGCAGTGGATGGGGACAGTGGGCCCTATGGGGACGTGGAGTACCTCATCATCAACCAGCTGGCGGCAGAGAAGTTTGCCATCAGGCCGGGCGGCGGGTCCACACACTGCGGAAGCTGGACCGTGAAAACGCCACTGAGCGTGTGGTGGCCGTGCGTGTGATGGCGAGGATGGTGGGGGGCCGGGCCGGCTTCTGCACCCTGAGGGTCATCCTGACGGATGAGAATGACAATGCTCCCCGGTTCTCGGCCCCTGAGTACACCGTGTCGGTCCCTGCCAACGCCAGCCGGCACGCCCCGCTCCTGCGTGTGCTGGCCTACGACGCCGACGCGGGGCGCCACGCGAGATGTCACCTACTCGGTGGCTCTGGCAGATGGTGGAGAGGCCACTGTGGTGGATGTGGACCCTGCCAGTGGCCTGGTGCGCGTCAAGGAGAGCCTGGCAGACCTGGAGAACCGCACTGTGGCCCTGACGCTCCGAGGCCCAGGACGGGGCCCCCCACACTGGGACTCCCTGGCCCGCTTACACCTGCAGGTGGTGCCCAGCCAGGCGGCCCTGCCCAGGTTCTCTGAGCCCCTGTACACGTTCTCAGCTGCTGAGGACCTCGCCGAGGGCACGGTCGTGGGCTCCGTCAGAGCGGAGGCGGGCCATGAGCCGGTCATCTACAGCCTGGTGCAGGGCACCACACCCGAGAGCAACCAGGGCGGCGCCTTCACGCTGGAGCCCCACAGTGGGCTGCTCAGGGTGGGCCGGGCACTGGACTACGAGGCCACCAGGTGGTACCAGCTGGACCTGCTGGCACACTGCCCGCATGGTGACACGCGTCTGCTGGCCCTGGCCTCTGTCCACGTCCAGGTGCTAGATGTCAATGACAACCACCCCATCTTTGAGGCTGACCCCTACCGGGCAGTGCTGACCGAAAACATGCCTGCAGGTACGGCTGTCATCCAGGTAACAGCTGGTGACCAGGACAGTGGGCGCGGTGGCCAGGTGAGCTACCGGCTGCGTGCAGACCCCAATGACCGCCTGCATGAGCTCTTTGCTGTGGACAGTGAGACAGGATGGGTTCATGTGCTGAAGCCACTGGACTGCGAGTCAGCGCAAAGTCACCGTTTCCACGTGGAGGCCCACGACCACGGCCGGGCCCAGCTGTCCTCCCGCGTGTTGGTGGAGGTGACTGTGACGGACGAGAATGACAATGCACCCCGCTTTGCGGCCAACAGCTACCGAGGGGCCGTGGTGGAGAACGGGGAGCCTGGGGAGCCGGTGGTCACCCTACGGATCTCGGATGCGGAGCGTGTCTGCACTCAACAGGCAGGTCACCTGCTACATAACCGGTGAGCACAGTCACTCGGCCTTTCTTCCTGGGGGCTCGGTGGGTGCTGTCCTAGTGGGGACCTCCAGGTGACACTTGGGGGCGTCAGGAGATCATATAATATTGGGGGTGGAAGGGTCAGACCTGGGTAGCTGAGGCCCTGGGTGGGGTCAGAGGTGCCCTGGACACCTACTCAGCCCCTGACTCCTGGACGAATGCTCTGGAAAATGGGATTCGCTGGAACCCCCCCATCCCACTGTTGCACCCTGGTTCCATCCTTCACACTATCAGATCAACAGGAGACGCCCCCACATGCTCCAGGGAAGAGGAAAAGGGTCCCCAGCTTCATAGAAAGAGGAGTGCAGGGTGCGGACACTGGGTTCCCGGCCAGTGCAGGGCATAGAGGGCCCTGGAATGACCCTGCCCACCTCCTGCAGGGCCTGCCCAGGGCTGGGAAGAAACTCACCTTTGAGGGCTATGAACCTCCCAGAAGAGCCCCCTGGAGGCAGAGCCCTGGAGAGGGCCCAGGAAGTTTGGCCTGGACCAACCTCAGGCTCTGCCAATCTCAGATTCCCCAGCGACACAAAGGGCAATGTCAGGGAAGGGTCTCTGTGGGGTCCAGAGAGCAGGGTCAGGACAGAATGGAGGCCGCACAGCCTCGGAGATAGGCCAGGCCCACATGCACAAGCCGGACAGGCAAGGAGGGCCCTGCTAACCCAGTCACGCCACCCAGTAACCTCTCAGGGACTCCTGATCTGCTGTGTGGACGTGGGTCCTCAGGAGGGAGACATGGGTGCCCCTTGGCCAGGAGGGACGCAGTCCTGTGGCACAGAGCCCAACCTCCCGACGCTCTCTGCCCCTCCACTTTAGAGGGAGACCCCCTGGGTCACTTCGGCATCCACCAAGCGGGGGACGAGTGGACAGTCTTCTCGAGGCACAGCCTGGACCGCGAGCACACGGCCAAACACCTGCTGCGGCGTCACGGCCTCAGACGGCAAGTTCCAGGCATCGGTGCCCGTGGAGGTGGTGGTTCTTGATGTGAACGACAACAGCCCCATCTGTGCCCAGGTGAGGGCCCGGCCCTGCCCCGCCCACTGGCCTCATGATCCCCCTCCTGGGCAGTCACAGTTGGTGTCGCTGCCCTCACAGGGCTTCTCAACTGCCGGGCACTCACATTGTGTGTGAGCTTGTGTGCATGTACATGTCAGCACGTGTGTGCATGGCCCCTGTGCATACATGGACATGTGTGTAAACATGTATGGGCATGCATGTATTGAGCACTGTGTATATGCAAACATGCATGTATATACACGTGTAGGTATGCAGTAAACATCGTGTGCACACGTGAACATGTGTGTAAACATGTTACTGTGTAAGCATATGCCCATAACAGGTGTTGTGTGTGTACATGCACATGTGACATTCACGACTGTATGACCATGTGTGCCTGTGTAAGGAGTTAAGGAACAGGACCCAGTGTCCACACCCGTGGACCAGCTCCCAACATAGCTCCTCACACACCCGCTGCCGTCTACACTCTGGTCCACGGGGGTTCTGGTGGCAGCTGCAGGTCCCAGGGACCCGTGACTGGCCAGAGGGCAGCCTGTGATCACACCAGGCCCCTGCTCTGCTTTTGGCTGTGCCATCCTCCCTCCCCCCCAACTAGTGTGTCCCTCCCGCCCGCCATGACCTCCACGTGTTCCTCCTGCCCCCATGACACACGTGTCCCTGTGTCCCTCCCGCCTCAGCTCCTCTATAGTGGCCATGTCCGGGAAGATGCACCTCCAGGACACTCTGTCCTGACAGTGTCAGCCAGCGACGCGGACGTGGATGCCAACGCCGCAGGTGTCCTTCTCACTGCACGGCCCGGGGCCCAGGACTTCCACATGGACCCCCACACAGGTGCGCCCAGCTGCCTCCCACAGCTGAGCACCACTGGGCAGGGACAGTTCCTCAACCTCCTGGGCAAGCACAGGCCCTCCAGTCTCCTGGGAGAGGCACCCCAGAGGGAGGGAGGTGCCAAGAGGAAGGGTGGGGTATCGGGAAGGAGGGTGAGGCCCCAGGAGGGAGGTGCAGGGTCTCGGGTCCAGTGCAGGACTCGTGACCAGGACACTGAATGCAGCCCACACTGACCTTTTCAGGAGAGATGAGCACTCACGCCGCCCTAGACCGGGAGAGGAAGGACGAGTACAGCCTTGTGGCGAAGGCTACAGATGGGGGTGGACGCTGGTGTGAGGCGGCCGTGGCCTTGCATGTGGACGATGTGAATGACAACGCTCCCGCTTCTCCCGCCGCACTGTGCGGTGGCCATCTCCGACAACACAACCCTCCACGCCCCGGTGGCAGTGGTGCTGGCCCGCGACGCTGACCAAGGTACAGGAAGAGGGGTGTGGTCTGAGGGCCTGGAGGTGTGGTCTGAGGCCTGGGGTGTGGTCTGAGGCCTGGGGGGTGTGGTCTGAGGCCTGGGGGGTGTGGTCTGAGGCCTGGGGGTGTGGTCTGAGGCATGAGGTCTAGGGTGTGGTCCGATGCCTCCGCGACTGTGGTCTGTGCTTTTTCATGTCTCCATCAGGGTGGCACAGGGTCACTGGTGTAGGTATGGGCAGCCACACTGACTCATGTGTATGTACAAGTGTCCTGAGTGTGAGAAGTGGCCTAGGGTGGTCCATCTGTACCCTCCCTCTGCTTGGGCCGACATCAACCTCTAGACTCTGGGCCACAGCAGGGGTGCTGACTTCTCCCACAACCTCTCCGAGAGGCCAGGGCCCCCCTGAGACAAGCGCCTGCGTGACTCTAGGCTGCGAGAGTCCAGCACAAGTGACACCTGCCCCCTACAGGCACCAACGCGCAAGTGATCTACTCCCTGAGCGACTCAGCTGACGGCCGCTTCTCCATCGAGCCCAGCACGGGCGTCATCCGGCTGGAGAAGCCTCTGGGGGGTCCAGCCGCAGACGACACTGGAGCTCACCGTGCGTGCTTCGGACCTGGGCACCCCCATCCCGCTGTCCACGCTGGGCACCATCACGGTCTCTGTGGTGAGCCGAGACACCTTCCTGCCCGTGTTCCTGGGCCCCAAGCACACCGTGCAAGTGCCTGAGGACGCCCAGCGTGGCACCGAGATCCTGCAGCTTGACACCCTCACCCGCCCTGGCACCCAGAAGGCTGGCTACCACCTGGTCAGTGGAAACGAGCGGGGCCACTTCCGCCTGGATGCCAGCTCAGGTGAGACAAAGCCTGGCGTGTGTGTGTACACCCCTCACCTGCTCACTCACACATGCACATACACTCCTGAAGAGATGGTGGAGAAGGGGGAGACGGAGAAGGTGGAGGAGACAAAAAGACCAGGAGATGTGTCCTCTCAGCCCTCTAGAGCTGCCCATCCCGGGCCAAAGGCCCAAGACCCCTCGACCTCCCAGTCAGGGCCCCGTTGCGGCTTGTTCTCCAGGAGTCTTGTACGTCAATGGGAGCCTGGACTTCGAGACGACCCCCCACGTACTTCCTGTCAATCGAGTGCAGCAGGAAAGGCGCCGCCTCCCTCAGTGACGTGACCACGCTTGTGGTCAACATCACGGACATCAACGAGCACCAGCCCCGCTTCCTACAGGACACGTACCATGCACGGGTGCCTGAGGATGCCAGCGGGGGCCAGGTCGTGCTCACGGTACAGCTGAGACTATCCCAGGCGTGGACAGAGGGTCTGGGCGAGGCTGGCTCTAGGTGGGACTCAGAGCAGGTGACCCCTACGCCCACGCATGCCTCCCTGCCTGGTCACGGCTCTTTACTGTGTCCCAGCCTTGTCTCCTCACAGGAGCCCCCACAAACGGTCCCCCCACATCTGCCTGGGGGTGGCGCCTCCCCCTCAAGCTTGCAGACCCTGTGCCCACTTCCCAGGTGGGGGTGTCTGCTGCCCTGTACCATGGACAGTGGTACAGTGGACCCTAAATGCCTGGGCAGTGTAACCCGACATGAACGGCTTACCCATACTCGTCTGAGTAAGCGAGCAGGCAGGTCTGGGGTAGGAATATGCACGTGGTCCGTCCACCCCCGCTGGACAGCGCCCTGACTTGGCCCCTCCACTCTGGGGGCCAAGGCTGGGCAGCTCCCTCGGCTGCCTGCCCTCACCCTTCTCCTTGGCAGGTGTCTGCATCTGACCGAGATGGAGCCCAAGGCAGTGCCATCACTTACAGCCTGGTGGGAGGCGATCAGCAGAGACACTTTGCTGTCCACCCTGAGAATGGGCAGCTGCAGGTGGCCAGGGCCCTGGACTGGGAGCAGGTGAGATGGCCAGGGGGGGGTATGACTGAGTTCCTCAGACTTGTGACAGCACCCCACTGGGTGACTGCTAGGGGAACGCCTCTGTCCCATGCTACACCCCGTGAGCACCAGCTCTCCCAGGCGGGCATTCCCATCAGCACTCTGGAACATCCTGTCCCCAGGGAGGCCTGTGCTGCCCGCCCAGTTCCCATGCCAGGGCACAGCCAGTGTGCAGGAAGCCAAGGACCAAGCCTGCACCCATCATGGGGCCCTGAGGGCTGATAGGGGGCTGTGTGGGCGCCTCTATCCCACCTCACCAGGGTGAGTCCGGGCTGACGCTTCTCCATGCCCTGGCCAGACCCCCAGCTATTCCCTGCTGCTCCGAGCCACAGACAGTGGGCGGCCCCCTTTGCACGAGGACACCAGTGTCACCGTCCAAGTGGTGGATGTCAACGACAACCCACCGAGATTCTTCCAGCTCAACTACAGCACCTCTGTGCAGGTGAGCGGCCACGCGCCAAGTGGACTCCGTGATACCGCAGGGAACCCCAGGTCCAGATGGCAGCTCAGAGGGAACGAAATGAGCGGGTGGAAGGATGGATGGGCAAGCAGAAGGAAGAATGAAAGGATAAACGGGTGAGAGGATGGAAGGGTGGACAGTGAGTGGATGGAAGGATGGACGGTGAGTGGATGGAAGGATGGACGGTGAGCAGATGAGTACATGGACGGGTGAGAGGATGGAAGGGTGGACAGTGAGTGGATGGAAGGATGGACGGATGAGTGGATGGAAGGATGGACGGTGAGTGGATGGAAGGATGGACGGTGAGTGGATGAGTACATGGACGGGTGAGTGGATGGAAGGATGGATGGGTGAGAGGAAGGATGACAGTTGAGCAGATGAATACGTGGACAGGTGAGTGGACGGTAGGACTGAAGATGAATGAGTGGGTGAATGTAGAGGTGAATGAAGAGATGATGGGTGAGTGGAGAGATGAGATTGGAGATGCACAGATGGGTGACAATGGTGCAAGGGTGGGAAGGCAGACAGATGGGCAGACGGGATATTTGGTGGGCGACGGGTGGGTGAGTGGATAGACAGATGCAGAGATGGATTTGTAGATAGATGAGCCGTAGACAGAAACAACGGGTGAGTTGCGGGGTGTGTACTGGATGGACTTACAGACAATTAAATGGAAGATGGATGGACAAACGGCAGCTCGAGGTCCTGGGAGCAGCCAGTGGGGCTTCACCCCAGAGGTGGTCTGAAGACACGAGGGGCCAAGACTCACTAGCTCTTTGCTGTCCTGTCACCCTGGGTCTCAGGAGAACTCCCCCATCGGCAGCAAAGTCCTGCAGTTGATTCTGAGTGACCCCGACTCGCCTGAGAATGGCCCCCCTACTCATTCCGAATCACCAAAGGAGACGATGCCTCTGTCTTCCGGGTGACCCCCGATGGCTGGCTGGTGACAGCTGCCGGGCTAAGCAGGAGCGTCCAGAACCAGTACCAGCTCCAGATTGAGGTGAGAACATGGCACCCGGGCGTGGGCCCCTCAGAGGGTGTCACAGCACCACAGGCACCTGGGGGAGAAGTCTCAGGGAGCCTCTCGCTGCACTAGTATGGCCCTGTACCCGCCCATATCCACTGCTCCTTGTGAAGGTTAAGGCAGCTGAGGGTGTACCCGGATGTGGGCACACTCTTGCCCGGGCCTCGTACCCCCACCTGCCCTGCTCCTTAGTTCTTGTGCTCCCTTGAGTGTAGAACATTCACTACACTACTCACTGCCCTCTGAGAATCTAGCAAATATTAACAAAGCACCTGGGGTCACCTAGGGCTCAGGCGAGAAGCCAGGGGAAGAGGGGGTCATGCTTTCTATTCCAATTCCGGGGTCACCGGCTACCAGAAAGGGAGGGGATGTGGTGTGTAAAGTGGCCACCATTACCATGGGGGGACATCACAGTCAAGAGCCGAGAGGCAACAAGAAGATGCCACAGAATGACAGGAAGGACGGGAAGAGCCCGGGAAGTCTGGGTGGCCAGTGGGGGTCCCGACGGTGATGTGGTGCCACCCCACCCATCCGCAGGCATCTGACAGTGGCAAGCCGGCCCTCACATCCTCTACCTTGGTCAGTGTGCATGTCACCGCTGGAGCCTCTACCCCGCCGTCTGCCCTGCCCCTGGACGTCTTCATCACCCTTGGTGAGGCCGAGTTCCCTGGCGGCCTAGTGGGCAAGATCCACGCCACTGACCGTGATCCCCAGGACACTCTGGTCTTCAGCCTGGGTGCTGAGACTCCAGGCACACACTTCTCAGTGGGCGCAGCGGACGGCACAGTACTGGCCGCCCAGGGCCTGCCGTGTGGCCACCATGCCTTCAATGTCACAGTCAGCGATGGCACCTTTGTGGCCACGGCCGGTGTCCACGTGCGCGTGTGGCGGCGCAGGGCGTGATGCTCTGCAGGGCGCCTTGTGGTTGAGCTTCGGGCAGCTCAGCCCCGAGGAACTGGTCAGTGACCACTGGCGCAACCTCCAGCGCTTCCTGAGCCAGCAGCTGGACATGCGGCGTGCCAGCATCCGCCTGGCCAGCCTGCAGCCCGCTGAGGCTGCCTCTGGTGTGGACATGCTCCTAGTCTTCGAGGGCCATTCTAGAACTTTCCAGCAGCTACAGGAGCTCGCAGCCACCATCACGCACTCTGCCCCAGAGATAGAGCATGTGGTGGGGGTGCAGTTGTGGGCGGCTGTGCCCACAGCACCCTGCGAGGGCCCAGGCTGCCAGGCACTGCCCTGCCGGGAGATGGTACACCTGGAGCGCGCCGTGGGGCCCCGTACAGCACCGCCCGGCTGAGCATCCTCACCCCACGGCACCACAGAGGCTGCAGCTGCAATGGTGAGTGTGGGGCGGGGGCTGGGGGAGCCGCTTCCTCCCCCAAACCACAACCTACACCGCACCCCAGCACTGATGGGGGGTAAGATGGGTAGGCAGGGCTGTGGGACGTGCCCACAGGTGACCCCGACCCTTCCTCAGTGACAGCTGCCAGGTTCGGAGGCCAGAGCATCGGGCGGTACCGCCTCCCGGGGACACAGGCCTGGAATGTCCACCTCCGCCTGAGGACCTGGCAGTCGGCAGCCACGGTCCTGCTGATCCAGGAGCCTGTGCACATGTCCCTGCAAGTAAGTCCTGCTCACGGGCATGGGAGGACAGAGTCCTTGGCCCTGCATCCCCGATATCCCTGCCCAAGGACCCCAGCCCACTGCTCAGGGAAGAGGCCCCCATACCCTGTCCACAAGGGTTCAGAGTTTGCCATGACACAGGACATGGGGCGGTAAGACATGGACCCTGGGGGCCAGAGCGATAGCCCAGCGGGTAGGGCGTTTGCCTTGCACGCGGCCGGCCTGTGCCAGCCCGGGTTCAATCCCGGCATCCCATATGGTCCCCCCTGAGCACCGCCAGGAGTAATTCCTGAGTGCAGAGCCAGGAGAAACCCCTGAGCATTGCCGGGTGTGACCCAAAAAAGGAAAAAAAAAATAAGACATGGACCCTGGGCAGGAGGACACAAGGCCAGTCAGTGGGCCACAGTGTAACAAGCAAGGAGTGCTTGTCCCGAGCAACGACATCCCCACAGCAGGCCCACGGCAGGGCCTGGGCAGGCCGTGACCAGGCACGCTGAGAGCTTCATATGGTCAGTCCATGCAGCCCAGCCCCGGCACACAACACCTGCCCGCATGCCCAACACGGGATGCTCGCAGGGGCACAACCTCTGGCTAACCCATGACTCTTTGCAGCTGATGGACGGGACACTGAGGCTAGAGCTCCACTGCCCGGGGGCTTCCATGGAAACCTCTCCTCGGGCGGCACCTGAGCAACGGGCAGTGGCACTCGGTACAGCTGGAGGTGACGGACGTGGCTGCCAGCCTGCAGGTGGACAACAGCAGCACAGCCTTGGAGGTTCCGAACAGTTGCAGGGGCCCCTGGCTGGAGAGTGAGCTGCAGCTGGGGGCCAGCTCCTGCGCTCGGGGCAGTCCCGGTGACCCACGGCTTTCAGGGCTGCCTGGATACAGTGGCCATCAATGGAGCAGAGCTGGACATGCTGAGCAGGATGAACACCGGCTGGCTGGAGCAGCGGGCACTCAGCCCCTGCTGCCCCCGGGACCCTGAGAACAGGGTTTGTAGTCCGAATCCCTGCGTCAATGGAGGGCAGTGTGCCCCGGAGCCTGGGGCAGCAGGTAAGGTGGACCTGCAAGGGACAGCAGCCTCCCTTTCCCTGCGGGAAAACTGAGCTGTGGGAGGAAACCCACAGACCAGGGGCCACGGCAACCGGGCCACAGCAAGTAGGCCAGTTTCAGGTCACGGCTCCCAGTCATGAGCCCCAGGCCACAGATCCCGAATCATGGCTCCTCGAGATAAGCTCCAGGGAGGACCAGAAAGTCCCTGGGTCCCCTGCCAAATGCTGCCCTGCCCCGTCACTGTGGCAGCGTCCCCTCTGCCTCTGAGCCTCACTCGCTCCCCACAGTGCAGACCCGTGCAAGGCCCCCGTGAACAGATCATAGGAGCCCCACAAGAGCGTATCATGCACATGTGACATGCCTCATACACCCAGCACACAGTGTCCACAGGGACTGACCAATGGGGCAGCTGTGCTTGGTGGACCCAAAGCCCTTGACCCCTGAAGTCCACAGTGGGAGGCCCTGTTTCCCTCTGCTCTGGCCAAACCTGCACCCACCCTGTGTCTTTGGCTTGTATCCCAGCACCGGGGCCCTCTGAACACTGGGATGACCTCCCTAGGCTGTGTGGGGCCTGGTCCCGAGCCAGTCATGCTGACCCTCTTCCCAGCCACTCATCTGCCCCAGAGGCTCCTCACGCCGCACCTTCCCGGGCAGTCACTGTGGCTGACTTCCCCCGTTCAGGGGCGCTGAGGGACCCTGAGTATCTGAGCTCTGAGCTGCATGAGGGCAAGAGCAGGGGTCTCAGCCTTGCCCTTGTGCCCCCAGGTTATGTGTGTCAGTGTCCGCCCGGTTTCTGGGGGCAGCAGTGCCAGCAGGGACAGAACTGCTCTTCCCCGACTGCCCGGACCCCACAGCCTGCACACCTCCAGGGGTGTCCCCTGCAGCTGCCCGTACCCCCAGCAGGGAGAGAGGTGAGGGGAAGGTGGAGGGAGGAAGGGGAGGGGGATGGGGGGCCCTAGGGGCTCAGGGACACCCTAACCCATGGGCCCCAGTTCTCAGCACCCCCTCTGGTGTGTACCCCACATCTTCAACAGGGAGTTCTGGGTGTGGAGCCCCAGGAAGGACCATCCCACCAGCACATGGGTATCTGGGTGGGGGCAAGTGGTATGGGGGGATTCAGCCTCGGTGCCTCAGTGGGGGTGTAAGGGGGGCCCAGCACCCTCAGGAGAGGCAGGACCATGTGTGACTGCATCACTATCGCCCGCAGGTGTGAAGCAGAGACTCGGGGCTGTGTGGCAGGTCACTGCCTGGTCACCCGGCCGTGCAGAGCGGAGACTGGGGCCAGCAGGAGCTGCTGCTGGTTGGGGCAGCCCTTCTGCTTGTGTTGGCTGTGGCCGCTGGGCTGATTCTCTACCGTCACCGCCGCCGCCCACAAGCCCGTGGCCAGGAGGACCCAGACCTGCTGGCCAGGAGTGTAGGCGTAGGCACCCAGGTGCCCCTATACAGCTCAGCGCCCTGGGCAGTGGTGCTGGAGACCACCCGGCCCATGCAGAGCCCAACAAGGCCTCTGAGTTAGTCACCTTCTGCCCCAGCTCCAAGCACCGGCCGGTGGTCTGCAGTGTGCCCCCAGGCTGCCGCCAGTGGCACCCCCTTCCCACCCAGAGGCCATCATGAAGAGGAGCTGGTCGGGCGCAGAGCTGGGTCAGTGCTGGGCTGGGACTCGGGAGGCATCGCTGGTCCAGCCCTGAGCGGGCCTGATAGGTTGAGTTTAAGGCCAAAGAGCAGGGGTCTGGGTCACAGCAAGGTGTTAAGATCACAGTATGACAGATGAAGGTCACTGGATAGCTTAAGGTCAGAGCAGGGTTCCTGCAAGGTCACAGCAAAGCGGTTTCAACGTCACGGTGCCGGTAGAAAAGGTCCCCCACAGGGGTTCAGGTTCCAGGAAGGGATTCGAGCTTGGGCCAGATATGGCTCATGGCCGTGGCCCAGAGACAGGAGGTCCCTAACGGGCTTCAGACTCACAGCAGGGACGACCAAAGGTCAGAGGGTCATGGAAGAGACCAGGCATCAGTCTGGCTGCTACATGGGCTTCCCGATGTAGGAAGGGCAGATGGATGCACAGACAGATGGACAGGATGACAGACAGACAGACGGGCAGACAGACAGCCTTGTTTTTTTTTTTTTCCTTTTTTTGGGTCACATCCGGCAATGCTCAGGGGCTACTCCTGGCTCTGCACTCAGGAATCACTCCTGGAGATGCCCGGGGACCATATGGGATGCCGGGATCGAACCCAGGCCGGCAGAGGCTGGCTGCGTGCAAGGCAAATGCCCTACCCGCTGGGCTATGGCTCCAGCCCCCAGACAGCCTTGTGACTCTCATCTCCAAAGGCAGGGGCTTGCAGGCTCACGGGCCTGGGATGAAGCGCATTTCTGCTCCTTGTTAATACCACAGTGCTGCCCCTGAAGGCCCAGTGGCCATTCTGTCGGCTGCTGAGTGGCCGGGAGCCAGCTGGGAACAGGGCGCCGCTGTCCAGGCCACACACCCAAACCCCGCCTGTCTCCTGGGAGTGGGGACAGCCTCACCAGCCTCACCAGTACTGGGGCATAAGTGTTGGCCTGGGACTGTGAACAGCCGGGAAGACCGTGACACCCCCTTGCCGACACCCGCCTGTCCCTCTCTTGCCTTTCAGATGTGTCAAGAGGCGCCCCAGCCTGGCCCCCCCCCCACTTACAGCAGGAAGGATGGCTGGCAGCACCACCAGGCTGGCGCTGCCCTGGGCCCAGCACACCTTCCCCAGCCCCGGTCCCCTACGGGGCTTCCCCTTCCCCCTGGAGCTGGGGAACAAGCGGGCCCCCTACCACCCCGCTACAGCCACCAGGACTTGGAGGACCTGCTGAACCCCAGCACCCAGGAGCCCCCACGGCCAAGCCTGGGCGAGTACATGGCCATCAGCTACTACCACTCACGTATCCCATACGGGGGTGTGCGTCTGAGCCGGGCCAGCCCCTCTTATGCTGACGGCGACATGGAGGTCGGGCTGCCCCCCGGCCACGGTCAGCCCCCCGCACCCCGCACTACACTGGCTCTGACCAGGTGGGAGAGCGACTATGGCAGCTGTGAAGAGGTCATGTTCTAGCAAGCCAGGAGTCGGTGAGGGGCAAGGAGGTGACGTCAGGGCGGGCGAGGAGGTCACGGCGGAACAGGCAGGGGAGGCGAGGGTGAGGAGGTGATGTCAGGGCAGGCGAGGCCGAGGCAGCGGCCCCTGTGGCACAAGGCCACACGCTCCTCCCGGCAGAGCAGATGCAGCACCCAGAACCCGCCCCTGCCTGGGCGTGCAGGGAAGGTGGCAGGAGCTGTGCCCGGGCGCAGAGGGGCGGCCCTGAAGGCCGGGTCCTCTGAACTGGGCATGGTGACCACAGGTCCCTGAGGAGGCCGTGTGCCAGGCAGGGCCTGGCAGAGGTGGGGAGACTGGCCTTACCCAGACAAGAGCCAGCCCCTGCAGGCATGCATACCGTCACCGGGTGCCCTGGGCCCACATCACGGCTCATGGGACTCTGGGGCCACACCCCAGGATCTGGAGTTTGGGGCCCAAGGCTGCATCAGAGGGACTCCAGAGCCAACACCTGGTGTCTGGGTGAGCTGCAGAGGGAACCAGGACACAGAGCCCACTTGGATTCAGGGCCGGAGGCGAGTGCCCAGCCCTCAGAGCCTGCCAGCCCAGCACCGGCCCCGGCCTTGGGAAGGTGGCACCAGGGGGCCACGGCCGTGCAGTGTGTGCACATGTGGGTGCTCACGGGAGAACGAACACGTGTGGGCGGGCATGCGCCGAGTGGGTGCTGGGTAACCACAGGCACGTATGCCATGTCGGGCACACATGTAGGACACATGTGTGTGGACACGTGCAGTGAATGAAAGCAGAAGACGCCCACATGTGATCGAGTGTGCATGTGAGCATGGGGCCATGTGAACAAGTGTATATGTGAACACGGAGACATGTGAACGTGTGCATGTGTGAGCATGAAAACATGTGAACGAGTGTGCATATGTGGACACGGAGGCATGTGAATGAGTGCATGCATGAACACAGGGACATGTGACCGAGAGTGCACGTGTGAACACGGGACGTATGACTGAGTCTGCATGTGTGGACATGGGGATACAGGAGGCGCACACACTCATGCAGAGAGGAGTGTGTGTGTACGCCACGGAGCACTGCACCTGTGCAGGCATGTGTGAGGACATGTGGAGCATGTGCACACGTGTGCAGGCATGTGAAGCGCATGCACATGTGTGCAGTCATGAGTGCACATGTGTTCATGCTTGTGTAGCAGGAATGGTGGGACCAGAGATCTAAAGGCCACCTGCCCACCCTGCCCCCCCATCCTGCGTCTGCCTGTAACGCGTGAAGAGCCCAGAGATGGGGTGTGTGGCAGCGCCCGGGGGCGCAGAGCCTGGGCCGTCTTCAATAAAGGATTTCACTGTGCACATCTGTCCCTGCCACTGCTTGGGATCAGTTCAATGGGAGGGCAGGGGTCAGAGGACAGATGGGGAGCCTGGGAACACTGACCAATGGCTTGTGGCTGAGCCCCTCAGAGAATGGGAACTGGCCTGCAATGGCCACCCCTGAGCAGACCAGAGAGGCGAAGACAGAGCCAATCCCGTCCTGTGTGGAGCCCCAAGACCAAATTACAGACCCCCCAAGCCTGACCCTGCAGGGGACACAGCTAGGACTCACCACGGACCCCGGGCCTGACCCTGCTGGGGACACAGCTAGGACTCACCACGGACCCCGGGCCTGACCCTGCTGGGGACACAGCTAGGACTCACCACAGACCCCGGGCCTGACCCTGCTGGGGACACAGCTAGGACTCACCACAGACCCCGGGCCTGACCCTGAGGGGACACAGCTAGGACTCACCACAGACCCCTGGGCCTGACCCTGCAGGGGACACAGCTAGGACTCACCACGGACCCCGGGCCTGACCCTGCTGGGGACACAGCTAGGACTCACCACGGGGTCGGGCTCTGGGGACAAGCTAGGACTCAAAGCGGGATGTGGGGGGACTCACACGGACCCCGGGCCTGACCCTGCTGGGGACACAGCTAGGACTCACCATGGACCGCCAAGGGGACACAGCTAGGACCAGCACGGACCCCGGCCTGGGGACACAGCTAGGACTCACCACGGACCCCTGGGCCTGACCCTACAGGATACAGAACACCTGGGCCTCAGCATCAGTCACAGAACCTCAGAATGGGTCATGGCTGAGCCTTGGACCTATGCAAAGGTGAGGCGCTTGGTCCCTTGGGAATACGTGTGTCTCCTCTGGAGGGTCCCAGCTGTGCCCCAAGGACCTGTTTGACAGTCCTGCATCCCTCACAGGGAGCCCATCATGAGCAGCATCTGCGTGACCCCAGGACAAGAGCGAAGACCATGGGCCAGGCTGCCTGGAACCACCACCAATGTTCTTTATTGAGAAGGAGCCAGACACGGGGCTGAGGGAGTAGGGGGCGAGGGGGGTCTTCTAGGGGCTCCTGTGAGCCCTGTGTCCCACACAGCACCATGGGCAACGCCCCAAGGCCTCCCCACCCTGCCCCTGAGACCGCAGTGCAGGAACCAGCTCAGCACAGGTGACCTCTGCCCCTAGCGACCCAACCGGGGCTCCCAGAGCCCAGGACACTACAAACCTATGCCCAGGGCCACATACCCCTGGGTGGGTCAGAGGGCAGTGGACAGCACCACAGTGTGGGCATCCCAGGGGTGACAGGGGCTCCTGACACATGGGGAAGCAGGTGCCACAGGGCACAGGCAGGGACAGTAGTGTCACACACGCCAACTCAAGCACAGTGCCGGGCACACAGACACTCGTGGGCTCAGCGGCGCAGCCGTGGCAGCGCCCAGAGGCCTGGAGCCTCCTGGCGATTGTCTCAAAGCTGAGGCTGACCTAGAGGGGCCTCAACAACCCCACTGCTCTGGCCACTGGGGTGAGGGCAGAGTGGCACCAAACTGCTGCCTTCCCGCCTGCACAGGGCCTGGTGCCCACAGGCCCTGAGCCCTGCATGTGCCCGCACCTGCAGGGCCGAGCAACACGACATGCAGGGAGACAGTCGAGGAACAGTCCGACTTTACAGGCACCGTGACCAAACCACCCACAGCACTCTTGGGGCCCCAGGGGGCTGGCGGCCAGCGCCAAACTCCCCACCTGTAAGGCAAGGGACTGGGGTCCGAGTGGGTGGGGGTCAGAGCATGAGGGCCGATGGGAGAGGTCCCTGGAGTAGCGTGTGCTGTGGGAGCTGAGCAGAGGGGCACAGTGGCCACTCTGGGCTCAGACGTGGACACGCAACCAGCCGGGGCTTCACCTTCCCTCCCCTGGGGCCTTAGGGACTCAGCCCCGCCCCTGCTGGTGGAAGTGCGATGGTGCTCAGCTATACAGAGGCACTGATGGGGTGGATGAGGAAGGGGCCGTGGCTAGGCCGGATGAGCCTCGTCCAGCGCCTGGTAGGTGCCCATCACGAAGCCCAGGAAGCCCAGGAGGCTGATAAGGGCGTCCTTGGCGACAGTGAAGGGGCTGAGGCCCTCTGCGGAGAAGGTGGCCAACTCCAGCAGGGGAGGGATGATGAGGGCCAGGGCGCTGCTGCTCACCGAGCCCACGAGGGCGAGGACCAGGTCCAGGCGGGGGACGAGGATGGCCAGGATGCCTGCGAGAGGGAGAGAGAACACGCTGTTTGGACGCGGGGGACCGGGGAGCCGGGCCAACACACACACACACACACACGCCACACAGCACACACACACACACACGCACACACACACACAAGCACATGCACGAATGCTCGCACGCACACACACGGCCCTGCTCCAACGACCAGCTTTCACCTTCCTGGGACAAGGAAGCAAAGTAGCAACGGGAAGGTGCCGAGCGGAGGAAGTTGCGGGGTAGGGGGCGGAGTCTAGCACAGAGCGGAGTGAGAGGGAACGCGGGGGGTGGAGCCTAACCACAGAGCGGGGGGAAGGAAACATGGGCGCCCCCTCCTGGCAGGTTTCTGCACTCACGAATGAGCTTGCAGGACAGCCCACATAGGAGGGGGCCACAATGCAGGGAGGACATGAAGGGGGCTCCCCTACTTCAGCCCAACTGTGCTGTGGTAGACGGGCAGGGCTCCAAGCCTCTCATCATGACCCCTGACCCCAGCTCCACAACCCAACACGCCCATGACCCCCATCCCCTGCGCCCCCACCCCCTAGCTCCTTGACCCCAGCTCCACAACCCGGCACCCCCGCTCCCCGAATCCTGCTCCTGACACCAACACCCCAACTCTCCCCACTCTTCCTCTGGGGGCAGAGAGTCCTCTCGTGGAGGCAGGTCCGGCCAGTGGCGCCAGGGGCCGCTTGGAGTCCAACTCTCCCACAGCCTCTCAGTGGTGCTGAGGCAGAGCGGATGGGACCAGGGGAGGGTGTCCAGCCAGGACCAAGCTGGACAGGCACTGAGGCGGTCAGCAGTGGCCACAGAGGCTTTGGGCTACCCCACAGGGGGAAGTAGGCAGGCAAGTGATGGCTCCCGTAGGCAGAGCTGGGGGACTGCCCCCGCCCCAACAGAGACTATTTCCTGAGGCTATTTTCTAGAATTATACAGCCAGTGGTTCAAACAAGACACACAGCTGCCTCAAGGTGAAGTGGGCAGGGGCAGGTGCTCCCCCAGGGGCCCAGGGTGTGTGTCGGGGTGTGTGTGCGGGGCCCGAGTGTATCGAGCATCAGGTCACCATGTGGAGCCTCCCGGGCATGGCCACCTCATACTGGGCCCTTGGCGTCGCTTCCCACTGCCCATCCTGTGGCACCGAGTCCAGCCAGGTGGCGAGTGAGGAAGGAGGAAGCCGGGACAAGACGTGCTCCCACGTGGGCTGCACGCGCCCCTGTGGCACAGAGACCCACCCCTGGCTGGGCTGGAGCCAACCCACAGCCAGGTCACTGCCCAGGGTCCCAGGGACACGTGTTCGTGGCTCAGGCCCCGAAACTCAGCGTGTGCCGCGTGCAGCCCAGAGGTGCATCAGCCACCTCAGCGCCCGCGATCCGGCAGTACCACAGCGGGTGGGGTCTAACTGCACTGGGTCCCCAGGGGAAGAAATGAGTCGCCCGACTCCCAGGACAAGAGGAAAGAGGAGAAAGCAGGAAGAGACAAGAACACATGGAACAGCACAGAGGCGGGCAGTGACACCGAGGGGGCAGTGATGGACACAGACTGACGGGGCCTAGGCCGCGACCCAGCCTCCAGGATGGAGGGGCACTGTCCAGAGTGTAGTGAGGGGGGAGAGACGCACTATGGGGGAGGGGGACACAGCAGGGGTGTCGGGGGAGGGAAGAGACCTGGATAAGCTGGGGACAGGAGAGAAGCCGGGAGGGGAGGGGTGGGGCGAGAGGGGTGCATGAGCCCCCGCTGACCTGCAGCAAACACACGCAGGGACCCAGCTCCTCACACCCCACACCCGAGAATCGAACCCGGCAGAGCGTCCCAAGGCAGCAGCTCCTCACTCGCTCACTCGAGGCGGGGTGGGGGCTGGGGCGGGCGACCAGAGGCAGAACGGCCTCACCCAGAACAGGGCCAAGAGCAGCCAAGGTCACTCTCCTACCCTGGGCGAGGTGACAGGAGGGCGGGAAGGACAGGCCTGAAGTCACCAAGCTGCGGAGGTCACAGGGGCAGGTGTCCCGCCTGGCGCCCACCCGCCCGGCAGGGTCAGTGAGTGGCCTCCAGATGTGAGGAGAGGCCCGTGACAGGATTTAGAGAGAGACTCCGAGGCAGGAGCCGGGCTGGGAAGTTCTCAGGGTCCCTCTGGAAGGTGCCAGACTGTTCAGGTCCTGCTGGAAGGTTCTAGACAGTTCCCAGGAGGTCCCCCAGGGGGTTCTAGACTATTCCAGAAGGTCCCCGAGGATTCTAGATCGCTCCCGAGAGGTATCCCTGGAAGGTTCTAGACTGCTTCCAGGTCGTTCTGGGGTTCTAGACCACCCTGCCCTCGCATAAAGCCCGTCTGTCCCAGGGGTCATCCTTAAGAGCCATGGAGACTCCCAGGAAACATCAGGACTCTCGCGCCTGGGTCGGCGTCCCCAGGAATCCACTTCCAACAGCTGTGAGGAGGCTGTGGCCAAGGTTCCCTTCGGGAGCAATTTCAGTAGCTTCTGGGCACAGAGGCGGGACACTGGCACCACCACTGCCAGGAGGGGACCAACGGCAGCGACTCACATCATGGACCAGCCCAGTATGGTCCATGGACCAGCATGGTCTGTTTGGGCAAATCACTGTCCAACGAGCAAGTGCCCGCCCTCGGGCAGGGGGCAGGTGGGTTCTCCCCCTCCTAGAGCAGGGAACTCGATGCACCAAGGACGGCTTCTCTGCAACCCCGAGGCTCTCCGGCACCTCCCGGGCCTGATGTGCAGGCCCCGCCCCACAGCCTGCGAGGTGCCCCCTCCCTCCCCTCAGCCCGTGCTGCCCACAGCGGCCTGCACCCTGACGGCATGTGCAGACCAGTTCAGCACCTCCTGCCCAGGGCCACAGCGGGCTCTGCCCTGGGCCTGACACAGCACACGTGGACACAGCTACTCACAGGTGAGGCACACCAGCACCGCGCGCACCAGCAGGTCCACGGCCAGCTCGTAGCCCTCGGACACACGTGCCACGAAGAAGGGGACGATGATCTGGGCAGGGACGTAGAACTGCAGCGCAAACGTGAAGAAGATGCCGAAGGAGTAGAGCATCTTCACCGACTGGTACAGCCTGAGAGAGGGCATGGGTGAGGGCCCGACACCATACCCAGGGGGTACAGTCACGGGACCCAGGGTGGACAGTCACGGGACCCAGGGTGGACAGTCACGGGACCCAGGGTGGACACAGTCATGGGAACCCTGGGAGGACACTGTCACGGGGACCCAGGGCAGTCTCTAGGGCTTCAAGTGTGGCCACGTGGTCATTTTATTCCCTTAGGCTTTGGGCCACACCCTGCAGTGCTCAGGGATCACGCCTGGCAGTACTGGGGATACTATGGGGTGCTGGGGATGGAACCCAGGTTACCGGTGTGCCAGGCAAGCGCTGCGCTACTGCCCGCCCCTGTTCACCTGGTCTTGTCTATCACCCCATGGGGCATCACTCCACCGTGTCACACACTGCGCCCCACTGGCACTAGCCAACCCCAGAGCCGGACCTAAGCCCACTGCTCCTGGCCTTCCTTGTCCTCAGAGCCAGGTCACGCACCAGCAGGTGGGCAGGTTGAGGGGTGATGCTAGCCTGCACGGCCGCCCGAACTGCAGGTAGCCCAGGCAGCCGAGGCTGATGTAGAGGGCAGTGACGAGGCTCATGCCCACGTAGAGCAGTGCTGGGAACCGCCACGGCTCCTTCATCTTATTCTCCAGAGGCAGCACCTGCGGGCACAGGGCAGGTGAGCAGTGCACCCAGTACCCCGTCGCCTTGACCCTGGTCAGCTGGGCCCTCATGCACGGGAGAACAACCAAGTAACACAGGGTCCCCGGAGGCTCCAAAGGATGGAACCTGCAATTCTACAACCCCTAGGCCCCACTCCCCACCGTCCCTCATATCCCTATTGTCCCCTACCAGCCTCCACTGTCCCTTACTATTCCCACCGTCCCCCGACCGCCCACCATGCCCTACTGTCCACCCCCCAGCCCCCACTGCCCAAGAACCCGCACCACGCCGATGCCTTCAAAGGCAAAGATGGCCGTGCCGAAGAAAAGCGGGTATGTCTTCCACGCAGGCCACCAGAGGCAGGGCATGGGGATCCGGGATCCTCTGTGGGAGAGAGAATAGATTGGAGTCTCCCCACCGCTCTGGGCAGCTCAGAGCACCCCAGGTGCCTCCTGACAGAGCCAGGGACAGGCCTCAGGGGGCACCTTGTGGCTGAGGGTCACAACACCTCACACCTGCCCCCAGGGAGCCACACGGGGCCTGACACCTTGCGAGGTCCCTGCGAAGGTTAACAACCTGTGCTGCCTGTTCTCAGGGCTGCTGTGAGCTCTACTGCTTGCTGCCCCAGGAATGGTAAAAATGAGTCCCTGTAACAAATGGGTAGAAGTCAAAAGAAAGGGCGTGGGGCCAGAGCAACGGTACAACGGGCGAGCATCTGCCTTGCACACAGACAACCTTGGGTTCCATCCCCGGCATCCCATATGGCCCCCGAGCAGCACCAGGGAGTAATTCCTGAAGTGCAGAGCCAGGAGTGACTCCTGAGCGTTGCTGGGTATGACCCAAAAAGCAAAAAAAAAAAAAAAAGAAGGGACAAGCCAGGAGCTGGGGGCCCAGAGGTTGGGAGGGTGGGGTGCTGAGGTACTGGAGTTCGGGATTTCAGGTGTCAGGGTCAGGGGGCCAAGTGTCCCCTCCGAGGACAGCTCCTCAGGCTACCCCCAACAATGAGAGCAACACCCCAGGGCCCAAGATGGCCATGGGATGAGAAGGGACCTGAGACACACACATGGAAAATATTGAGGCACAACCGTGGGCACAGGCAGGTACGGGGTGGGGTTGGGGGTGGTGAGGAGACCGCAGGGGTCTGTAGACCACAGATACCCGCTGTGCCTAGGCCCCGGGAGGCCCCGAACCTGCACCAGCAGCTGGAAGATGAGGACGAGGCTGAGCAGCATGCTGGCGTTGGCCACGGTGGACAGCACGGCCAGCACACGCAGGCTGCGCACGAACACCAGCAGCACCAGGAAGGGCAGCAGGGACAGCATGTAGAGGCGCGTGTCCATGGACGGCGTCAGCACCACTGTGGCGTTGCTGTGGCAGTCGCTGCTGGTGGCATTGGCCGCCTCGACCACCTGTGAAAAGACAAGGGTGGGGGGGAGGGGGCTTTGGGGAACTGGTGGCACCCCTCAGCCAAGTGGGACCCTCCCGTGCAGCCAGGTGGGCAGCAGAGACCACCCTCCTCCACAGTGCTCGCACCTGGGTCTCCAGATGGACCAGAGCGAGACCAGCTGGTCCTGTTATCTCCACAGCCAGTCAGTCCACGGGGCCCAGTCCACAGTGCCTGACATGGCCTCTGAGGGCCAGCACAGCCCGGGGCCCAGCATAGCCCAGAGCATTCACCTGCTTAACGTTGACAGCCAAGAAGACAAAGTACGCGCAGCAGAAGCCAAGCTGGGTGACGATGAGGAAGAAATCCACCATGTGCCTGCACGGGGAGACGTCATGAGCACAGGGACCCCGGAGACAAGATTCGGCACCCCTAGTCTGCAGGGGAACCAGGAACTTCTGGCAGGTGCCGGACCAAACTGCCATACCTCCCCTCCGCCCCACACCCGCCCCACAGCCCCCGTGTGCCGATACTCCACCTGCCCCATACCGCCCCTGGCGCCTCCCCCACTGGTGCCTGTCCTAATGCTGCCAGGAAGCCTGAGGGTGAAGCCTGGGGAGGGACCCTCAGTCTCCTAGAATTTTTTAGAATGTGGAACCAAGAACAAGCTGCCCTGACTTCAGCCCCTCAGGACAGCCGCACTGGCTTCGCCCCAGTAAGTCGAGCAGAAGCTCCCGATGGCAGCAGGAGAGGTCTGCGCAACACGTGTGATGGACAGACGGAGCAGAACTGGAGAAGGGGCAGGCGGCAGGCGTGGCACACGATGTGAGCACGCGGCGTGTGTGCAGCACATAGTGTGGGCAGGCCCAGGTGCGAGTGCACAATATGACAGAGCGTCAGGAGCAACACACACCCAGCACCAGCCCCCGTGCTGCTGCTCCCAGTGGGGGAAGCTGCCAGGCCTGGGACGGCCACGCCCATGGAGGATGGCAAAGGCCTCCAGACAGGACACCCCAGAGACAGGTTTCTTAGGGCCAGAGAAACAGTACAGAGGGTAGGGTGCTTGCCTTCCACATGGCCGACCCAGGTTCGATCCCCGGCTTCCCACATGGACCCCAAGCTCGCCAGGAGTGATCCCTGAGAGCAGAGTCAGGAGTCAGCCCTGAGCACCACCAGGTGTGGCCCAAACACAAAAACAAAACAAAGGCTGGATTTTAGCAGGATCTGAAGAACTATGCCCCTGGCTGTGCCACCAAGGGCAGAAGGTCCCACACCCACCCACTAGCAGGCCAGGGTCAGAGCGGGCACTCACCAAGTCGGCCTGTAACTCATCTCCAGCCCCCGCCCCACACAGTGGCAAACCCCATAAGGTCCCCCTAGCACCTCCTGAACATTGCCAGGTATGGCCCCCTCAAAAGATAGGGGGCATTTAAGTACACCCAGGAAAACCCTGTCAACTTCATGAATTCCGCCCACCAGAGTCCCGCCCACCCAGGGAAGCCCCGCCTACCCCAGGCATCCCAGCACCCCTCCACCTGCCCCAGCGGGAGTGATTCTGAAGCCAGGAGCTGGGGCAGGATTCCAGGCCGTACATGACCGCCGCCCCGTAGTCCACGTAGGGCTTGTTAAGCCTGAGAGGGAAGATTCAGAGAACAATGAGCTGGGTGATGCCGGCCCGGGACAGGGCCGGGGAGGGATTGAGCCAGTGTGCCTGTGAGTGGGGCGGTGGGGCCGGGCTCACCTGCGGCAGAGGTGGTTGGCACACTTAACCAGGAGCCCCATGCAGTGCACGGCCACCACGCCCATCACCAGCAGGCTGAGGGGGCCCACCTGATGCAGAGGACAGCAGCGTTAGGAGAGTGGACAGACAAGGGGCAGGTTGCAGGGCCAGCACAGAGGCCCCAGAGGGAGGAGGAACGGATGGGAAGGCACCAGTGCTGGGCTGCACTTTTTCTCGTGGAGTCAGAGGAGTCTCTGCACGCTGTACGCAGGTGAGCACACACAGGGGCACACGCACATGTGCACTGACAGGCACAGAAAACATGCAGAGCGGTGGACAGGCAAATGGGCACACACACATTCACAAGCACACATGGGGCGGAACAATAGCACAGCCGGGAGGACATTTGCCTTGCACGTGGCCGACCGGGTTCGATCCCGGCATCCCACATGGTCCCCGAGCACCGCCAGGAGTTAATTCCTGAGCCAAGAGCCAGAGTATCCCTGAGCATCGCTGGGTGTGACCCAAAAAGAAAAAACAAAACAAAAAACAAGCACACATGTACATACATACACGTGGGTACAAGAGACACATGCAAGGCACACATCTAGCACATGCACAGATACACAAACATGCAGGCACACATATACACATGTGCACACACAAGCATGTAGACACTCACCGCCACAGACATGCACACATGCAGCCACGCACTTCCAGGTACCTGGGCCCGCAAATACATGTGCACACACGCAGATACACATACACAGCTGAGACAGGCACTCATATATGTGCATGTGACAAATAGGTCCACAGACATGCAGGCACACACAACAGGCACGCACACCAGGCACACAGGCCCACACCGATGCATGCAGCGCTGGCGGGCCCCGGGCACAAGCAGCTCACCAGGATCCCAGCGTTCCTCACGGCCAGTGGAAGGCCCAAAAAGGCCAGTGCCGATGTTGCCCTTCAGCAAGTGGATCAGTGTCTGGAACCACCTGCCAAGGGACAGAGGACAGGAGGACACAGGACATCAGCACCAGCAGCACCAGCCTCAGCCCGTGTCCAGCAGGACCCAGGCATCCAGGGAAGGCCGGGGGATGGGGAGGGCGGCAGTGTCCAGCGCAGGCTGCCCCCTGGAGGCCCTGCAATGAAATGTTCATGCAGGTCTGGGCTCGGCAGCAGGGGGGTCCGGAGCAGGTCAGGGGCAGGTGGGGGAGACGGCCCGAGAGGCCGAGCTCTTTGTCTCCATAGGTCCCCAGCCCCTCAGGAGCAGCTGAGGCTTTGGTGGGGCCGTGCAGTCCAGGAAGGCAGGCGGAGGTCCTTGGAGTGGACAGCCTTTGGGGGTGTGGGGCAGTGGGGAGGCAGGTGCCATGCCTCTGGCAGGGAGCACAGGACCAGCCAGGGACAGAGGGCAGGGACTCACGTGGTGCCCTGGCTGCCCCCCGAGGCGCTGATAGGAGCCGGGCGAGGTGGCACCACTCGGGTATTCTGACGGGGTCTCCTCGGGCTGGCATCTGTGGAGCTGTAGTCCTGGTAGTTGTCCCGGCGGAGGCGCTGCGTGGACATGGCGGCTGCATGGACAGTGTGTTGAGTAAGGAATGTTCTACACTGCCGATGGCTACAGCAGTCACCCCTGATCAGCCTGAGATAGTCACATCGCAATCCCCGGCAAAGGAACAGCAACAGACTTATTGTACTATCACTAACAAATGTCCACTGCACTGACCCTGCTGAGAGATGCCCACTGCACTGACCCCACTGACATGCCCAATGCACTCTAACCCCGCTGACACATGCCCACTGCACTCTGACCCCACTGAAAGATGCCCACTGCACTGACCCCACTGACACATGCCCACTGCACTCTGACTCCACTGAAAGATGCCCACTGCACTCTGACCCCACTGACACATGCCCACTGCACTCTGACTCCACTGACACATGGCCACTGCACTCTGACCCCACTGAAAGATGCCCACTGCACTCTGACCCCACTGACACATGCCCACTGCACTCTGACCCCACTGACACATGCCCACTGCACTCTGACCCCACTGACACATGCCCACTGCACTCTGACTCCACTGAAAGATGCCCACTGCACTCTGACCTCACTGACACATGGCCACTGCACCTCTGACCCCACTGAAAGATGCCCACTGCACTCTGACCCCACTGAAAGATGCCCACTGCACTCTGACCCCACTGACACATGGCCACTGCACTCTGACTCCACTGACACATGGCCACTGCACTCTGACCCCACTGACACATGCCCACTGCACTCTGACCCCACTGAAAGATGCCCACTGCACTGACCCCACTGACACATGCCCAATGCACTCTGACCCCACTGACACATGCCCAGTGCACTCTGACCCCACTGAAAGATGCCCACTGCACTCTGACCCTGCTGACACTTGCTCACTGCACTCTGGCCTCACTGACACATGGTCACTGCACTTTGACCCCACTGACATATATCCACTGCACTCTGACCCCACTGACACATGCTCACTGCACTCTGACCCCAATGACACATGTCCACTGCACTCTGACCCTGGGTCGGGCTCGGTTTCCCTCCTGTAGAGAAGCCACAGCAACCTCACATCACAAACCCTGCCACGGAGATGGGGGGGGAGCAGACCCCCTCCCCATAGCTGGACTCTGAGCCTGTCCACCCAGGGGAGCAGGCAGCCTCCATCCGGCCTGGGGCTGAGCTTCTGACACAGATCTGGGGGTGAGAAGAGACAGTGACATGCAGCCCCTAACTCAGGGATCACAGGCTGGGACCCACACCCAGGAACCAGGCTGTGGGCTGGGACCTCAGGTCCAGCAGGCCCCGCCGAGCCGGAAGTCAGGGTCCCCAACTGGCAGGTGGGGAGCAGGCCTGGGCATGAGGGTACAGCAGGGGCTATCGCGGGGCTTCTTTCCAAGACAGAAAGAAAAGGAGGAACAAGAGGAAGAGCTGCTATAGAGCCTGGGACAAGGGACAAACACCCCTGGGCAGGACAGAGGAATGGACACGCCCGGGAGGGACAGAAACTTCCAGGTAGGGACAGAGAGACGGACACGCCCGGCAGGGACAGAGGACAGAGCACTCCCGGGAGGAACAGAGGGATAGACACTCCCGGGCAGGGTCAGAGGGACGGACACTCCCGGGAGGAACAGAGGGATGGACACTCCCGGCAGGGTCAGAGGGATGGACACTTCCGGGCAGGGACAGAGGGACGGACACTCCTGGACTAGGACGCTCTGGGGCAGGACAGAGGGAGGAACACACCAGAGCAGGATCGGACATTCCAGGGCAGGAACTGCTAATAGGGGGCTCTCTCTGTGGTCAGGGCATCCCAGAGCCGGCAGACACGAGCAAAGGCGAGGGGGGCACTCTCCCCGCCAGGCCCAGCTCATGCCCCTTCTGGCGCCGAGCCAGAAACAGCTGCGTCAGGACCCGGGCTGAGAAGCTTGTCCCAGGGCTAACTACTCTCGGACATCACCCCCAACCACTTCCCGTGGCGGTGGGAGCTATGGGTGAGGCGGGCCACTGCTTTCACCCCAGTGGAGCGCGACGTGGCCAGTGCAACGGGACCTCCAACTCCAGGGTGTGGGGCTGGTTAGGAAACGCTTGAAAGCAGAAATCCAGAGGCATGGGGTCGGAGCAATAGCCCAGCGGGTAGGGCGTTTGCTTTGCACTCGGTCGGCCCATGCCGGCCCGGGTTCGATCCCCCGCATCCCATATGGTCCCCGAGCACCGCCAGGAGTAATTCCTGAGTGCAGAGCCAGGGAGAAACCCTGAGCATTGCCGGGTGTGGCCCAAAAAGCAAAAAAAAAAAAAAAAAAAAAAAAAAAAAGAAAGAAAGAAAGAAAGAAATCCAGGGGCAGCCCGCGGCCAGGCCCACACATAGCTGCCGGCCGTCCCCTGCAGCCTCCCGTGGACAGCTCCCTGAAGCCATGGCCTCCCCATACACAGCTCGCCGGGAAGCCGGACTCCGCGCATGGCGGCTCCGGAGGATCATGAGTGCATTGGTGCAGAGCCCGCGACGCGGAGACACGGATCCGGCAGCTGGCTCCGCAGCGGGGTCTGACCCTGGACAAGCCCTAGAGGTGCGGGAGGGATGCCCCAGCATCTGCAACGACTAGGCTGCACCAGACGGAGCCGCAGCACAGCCGGGCTGCAGGGCGAGCCCGAGGCAAGGCTCAGGGGGCACCTCGGCGAGCCCCTTCCCGGAGTGGGGACCCATGCACTCACCGCCACTCAGAGCTCAGCGTCCAGCACCTCTTCCGGCCCTCACGTGACCTGCGCCTCGCGGCCGATCACGTGTCCGCGCTATCCAGGCAAAGCAGCGCCCCTGGTGCCGGCAAGAGCACCTGCACTCACTGGCCCGGCCCGGCGGAGCGAACGCGGTGGGCGGGGGAGGGGAGGGGCGGTGAGAGGGGCTGCGTGGCACAGCCCCAGACCCGCACACTCGCCGCAGAGGTGGCGGCCCAGCGCGCCCCCGGAAGGGCGTAATTAAAGAGCGTGCTCAGGGGCGTGCACGTGAGGCTTTTCTGCTCTCAGAGCTTTATCTTTAAAAATTCCCTAACTTGCCCCGCCAAAGCCAGAAGTGACTAGGACGCAGAAGGCATCCCTCAGAATAATTACAGATGCACATTCCTCAAAATAACCACGCCAAGAGCGAGAAGGCAGAAAAACACAGAAATTTGCTGGGTCACTCGGCGGCTGCGCCCCCCCCATCTGGCTTGATGTGGGAAAGGCTGCAGGAATGGAAGCCGCAGGGGTGCCACGCTGGCAGCAGGGGCTGAAGGGGAGGAGGCTGGTTTGGGAGGAGCGATGGCCAGGGCAGGGAATCACCATCACGGAACAAGCCTACTCCCTGTACGGCCCTGCCACGTCCAGGGTCCAGCACGCGGGCTGGGAACTGAGGCCGGGCAAGTTTGTACCCCCTGGGCAGAATGTGGGAGGGCTACATCTCTGCTGGAATGGCAGGTACCTTTGAGGACAGGAACGTGAGCACTCACCTGGCTTTTGGCAGGACTGTCCTGTCCTGCAGGGCGGGCACACACAGGATCACAGAACCACAGTCCCGGGGCTGAAGCAATAGCACAGCAGGGTGTTGGCTTTGCAGGATTCGACCCCAGCATCCCATATGTCCCAAGTCCCACCAGGAATGATCCCTGAGTGCAGAGCAAGGAGTAAGTAACCCCTGAGTAACCCTAGGGTGTGACCCAAAAGCAGAAAGGAAGGAAGAAGGA
Organism: Cryptotis parvus; assembly: GCA_021461705.1. Taxonomy (NCBI): domain Eukaryota; kingdom Metazoa; phylum Chordata; class Mammalia; order Eulipotyphla; family Soricidae; genus Cryptotis; species Cryptotis parvus. The sequence continues at coordinate 10,814 of JAJIBD010033039.1, read as the reverse complement.
AGAGAGGAAGGAAGGAAGGAAGGAAGGAAGGAAGGAAGGAAGGAAGGAAGGAAGGAAGGAAGGAAGAGAGAAAGAAAGGAAAAAAAGAAAGAGAGAGAGCGAGAAAGAAAGAAAGAAAGAAAGAAAGAAAGAAAGAAAGAAAGAAAGAAAGAGAAGAGAGAGAGAGAGAGAAAGAAAGAAAAGAAAGAAAGAAAGAGAGAGAGAGAGAGAGAGAGAGAGAGAGAGGGAGGAGGGAGGGAGGAGGAGGGAGGGAGGGAGGAGAGGAGGGAAAGGAAGGAAGGAAGAAGAAGGAAGGAAGGAAAGAAAGAAAGAAAGAAAGAAAGAAAGAAAGAAAGAAAGAAAGAAAAAGAAAGAAAGAAAAGAAAGAAAGAAAGAAAGAAAGGAAGGGAAGGAAAAGAAAGAGAGAAAGAGAGAGAGAAAGAAAGGGAAGGAAAGAAGGAAAGAAAGAAAGAAAGAGAGAGAGAGAGAAGGAAAGAAAGAAAGAAAGAAAGAAAGAAAAAGAAAGAAAGAAAGAAAGAAAGAAAGAAAGAAAGAAAGAAAGAAAGAAAGAAAGAAAGAAAAGAAAGAAAGAAAGAAAGAAAAAGAAAGAAAGAAAAGAAAGAAAGAAAGAAAGAAAGAAAGGGGCTGGAGCAATAGCCCAGGGGTAGGGCGTTGCCTTGCAGGCGGCCCAGCTGGCCCCGGTTCGATCCCGGCATCCCATATGGTCCCCGAGCACCGCCAGGAGGATTCTGAGTGTAGAGCCAGGAGAAACCCCTGAGCATCAGGTGTGACCCAAAAAGCAAAAAAAAAAAAAGAAAGAAAGAAAGAAAGAAAAAGTATGGGGCTGGCTACAATGGGAAGGGCGTTTGCCTTGTACCCGGCTGACCTGGGTTAGATCCACAGCATCTCATACGGTCCCCGAGCACCACCAAGAGTAATTCCAGAGTGCTGAGCCAGGCGTAACTCCTGAGTATCACTGGGTGTGACCCAAAAAGAAAATAAAGAGCCCTATCCCTGCTGGGTGCCACCCCCCCCCACACACACACAAATAATCACAACTACATAAGGTGCGTGCAAGTTCATAGTGGTCAGGTGTGACATCCTCACGCCTTCCACACAGAGTTCCCGCCAGTCCTCACACGGCCCATGATGACACAGTGGCAACAGTTACTAAATGGGCAGAAGCAGCCGCTGGCACGTCAGCACGGAGCTGTCCACGGGGCACGGCGTGAGCCAGGCTGATCGGCATGCGCGTGGCTGGATCTCAGAACAGGCGGAGAAACCAGACACTCGGCTACCACCATATGCTCAGAGACACGCAGACATGTGGCCAGAAGGAAGCAGGGACCGTGCTGGGAACGTCTGCTTGGAAGCGGGCTGGGGACCCCAGGGCTCACGCGGGCAGGGGACCCGACAGGAGCGAGCGGGTAAGCACTCCCGGAGTGACTCCTCCCAGCTGGGCAGCTTGCAGGCACCTGGGCCAGAGCCTCTTCAGAGCTGGCCCCTCTGTCGCTTCCCCCACTTCAGACAGGGCTGCTCCCTAGCGCCTCCTGCTGACATAGGCCTGCACTAGCACCCAGCTCTGAGATGGCCGGGGTCAGTTCTCAGGGGCTAGGGTGACCTTCCCTACAGCTGGGGGGCTGGCACGGTGTGGAGGGGCTCCGTGGTGGCAGCTGATGCTGGCAGGGCAGCTGGTGTAGCCCCTCAGCTCAAAGGCACCTGCTTCCTGGCCACACAGACCCTAAGGGGGCTGCTGCTGTGGGAGAAACAAGGCTTGGGAGCTGTGCCTAGGGGTCCCGGTGGGAGATGCTCCCAGACCCCACAAGGAAGCGTGGTCCTCCCACTGACCCTGACCTTGGGTGGCTCAGGTTTGAGTCACCTGGGCCCTGTGGGTAACAGCCGTAGCAGGTCACACTCCCCACAGCTCCTGGGGTTCTGGGGACCCTCACCCCAGGGCAGAGGGGCTAAACACTCCACATGGAACATTCCGGGGTCCTTCCCAGCTGCCACCAGGACCACTGTGGGGTGAGCTCAGGGTTTATTGCCCGGGGGTCGGAGTGGGCACATTAAGATTCAGTTGACAGACTGCCCTTGGGTCAGGCCCTGTGGTCATTCTGCTCTTGCCCTGTAGGGCAGCACTGGGCACTGGCCAGCTTGCCTGTCCCTGAGCAGATCTAATGACAGGCTGAGAGTGAGAGGGGTTCAGGACAGCTGTGGTCACAGAACCCCACCCTCAGTGCCAGGGTGCCCTACCTTATGCAGGCACTAGCAACATCTCACACACGCTCTCTCTCTCTCTCACACACACACACACACGCACAGATGGTGACCCCCTCCCTCCACACACAGCCAGGGCCATTCTCAACGGTGAGTGAACAACCCCTTTTCCTGACTTAAGAAATAGGGGGTCGGAGCAATAGCCCAGCGGGTAGGGGCGTTTGCTTTGCACACGGCCAGCCTGTGCCGGCCCGGGTTCGATCCCGGCGGGATCCCATATGGTCCCCCGAGCACTGCCAGGAGTAATTCCTGAGTGCAGGGCCAGGAGTAAGCCCTGAGCGTCGCCGGGTGTGAGCCAAAAAGCAAAAAAAAAAAAAAAAAAAAAGAAAAAGAAATAGGGGGACGAGGCCGGAGTAATAGTCCAGTGGGTAGGGCGTTTGCCTTGCATGCGGCTGACCATGGTTCGATCCCCGGCATCCCATATGGGACCCCACGCACTGCCAGGAGTAAATCCTGAGCACAGAGCCAGTAGTAACCCCTGAGCACTACCAGGTGTGACCCAAAAAAGGTAAAAAAAAAAAAAAAAAAAAAGAAAATAGGGGGACTCTGGGGACACCATAGGAGCCAGGGAGATGCAGGGGGAGGTGGGGTGGGGTGGGGGGGTGGTTGCTGGGAGATGAAGTAGGAAAAAAGGAGGAGCAGAGGAGGAGCGAAATAAGGGGGTGGAGCAGAGGAGGGAAGAAGGGGCAGGGGAGGAGGAGCAAGAGGAGGAGGGGAGGAGAGAAGGAATAAGGGAGGAACAGAGGAGACAGGGGAGGAGGCGAGAGGGAGGAGGGGAGGAGGGGGTGGCACTGTCTGGGCCTGGCAGTCCCCTCCTGCCCTGTGACCTCAGCACCCCCTGCTCCCTGTCCTTCCCCAGAACCCCGGGAGTCCTATCCCTCACCGCCTCCTAGGCACTGCCCCTTGGCCGGGCTGGGCCGTGGGTTTCTCCTATGCCTGCCAGGTGGGTCCCTGGAGAATCCCAGTGGCCCAGGTCCCCTGACCACAAGGAGGCAGGAGGAGTCCCCCAGGGCACGGGGCGGGGCCTGAGCAGAGGGTCACAGATCACGGTCACCTGCTGCAGAGCCTCGCAGTCCCCGGAGACCCCGCTCCCAGCCGTCCCAGCACCATGTCTGTGAGCACTGGGGGCCTCAGGGGTGCCAGCACCCTCAGCCTGGACCTCGTGGGCCCTGCGCACCAGCAGCTGAAGCAGCAGAAGGAGGACAAGACAGGGCATGGGGACACCAGCGCCTGTGACCATGGGGGATCAGGAAGACCCAGGGAATCACGTGAGTGTCCCCCCCCCCCCGATCTGCAGGACGCGGGGCCTGGGGAGCCCACTGAGGCCATGACATGGGCAGAACTGGGAAATTGGGGCCCGGAGGTCCCTGTGTGGAGCAAGGGGGATGCCAGGAGGACCTCAGAGGACAGAGGTGGGAGAGGGGGCCTCCAGGGGGGACGAAGCTGAGCTCAGCCTCAGTTTCCCCATGAAGGGTGGGGAGGTGGCCCCAGGCACCTGGGCCGGAGGGGGTGGCCTGGGCTCTGGGAGGGTCTTTATCTCGCAGCCCCAGGCCCTGGGCAGGCAGGAGGGCGGAGGTCGCCCAGCCTGTGTCTCCCAGTGCTGAGATGGCTCCACCCTGGGCTGTGAGGAGGGAACGAGGTCACAGGGTCACGGGGATGGAGGTCCGGCTGGGCGCAGCGGATTTCCTAAGACCCCGAGAAGTTTCCAGCCTCCCCTGACCCGGCTTGGTTGCAAAACAGCCTCCCCTAGAGCCTGGGCAGGTCTGGCCATAGGCGCGGGAGGGGGTTCTCTGTACCCCGTGCCGCAGGGCTCGGCCCAGCAACAGGAGGGGGCCTAGGACAGTGTGTAGGGGGGTCTGGGGGGGCTTGCCGGGGCTCCACACTCTTGGTGCTGGTATGCCTCGCCCCCCCCACACACACACACCCCCCTGCAGTCTGTCCCCAGTGTTCAGGGCTCCGCCCAGTGTCTGGGCTTTAGCAGGAAGGTGACACCCCAGGCCTGTGTCTTTCTCAGCCCTCAGAGACCCACCACCAGGTCACATGCATTCTGCAGGGACAGGAATGGGTCCCCCCTCCCCCACAGGCCATAGTGCAGCCAGCTGCACCCTAGGCCTCGGGGGCCTGGCAACAGGCTGACCTGGCCAGCTGCAACCAGAGCCTCGGGGGCCTGGCAAGAGGGTGACCCTGGCCAGCTGCACCCCAGAGGCCTCGGGGGCCTGGCAAGAGGGTGACCCTGGCCAGCTGCACCCTGAACCTTGGGGGGCCTGGCAAGAGGATGACCCTGGCCAGCTGCACCCTGAACCTTGGGGGCCTGGCAAGAGGGTGACCATGGCCAGCTGCACCGGGGCGCGCACTGAGGACCATCACTCTGCTGGAGCTGCTTTGGGGGGCCCAGAAGAGGGGTGCAGTCGTGACTTCCAGAGGCCCAGACACATCCAGGACACGTATCAGGATGTGAGAGGAACCACCTGGGACCACACGGGAGTGTAGGGGAGGGAGGGACACCCACCAGCCCGAAGATGTGGGGGCTGGGGTACCACCTGGCTGCAGTGGGTGCAGGTCACAGGAAAGGAAGCCTGGCCCTGCACCCGCACCCCGTCCCTCACCCCACACCCTGTCCCCTCCCCTCACCTCTGTCCCCCCCCCCGCACCCCACACCTCCTGTCCCTCACCCCATGTTCCCTGTCCTGCAGAGAGTTCCAGGCCTTGGTGCACCTGGTGAAAGGCAACGTGGGCACTGGAATCCTGGGGCTGCCCCCTGGCCATGAGGAACTCGGGGCTCCTGGTGAGAATGGGGAGGGGCGTGTTCTATAGCCTGAGGGGCAGGAATAGACTCTGGGGGCAGCTTGGGAAAAAGGCACCCCCCAGTGCCCCAGCCCCCTCCCCTCTCGCCTGCAGGTGCCCATCACCCCCTGCCCTATGGGGTGCCCATTAACCCCTCTCCCTTGCAGATGCCCTATCACCACTCCCTCCCTCCCCCTGCAGGTGGGCCCTATCAGCCTGCTGGCCATGGGCTTTGTGGCCACCTACTGCATGCATATCCTGGTCAGATGTGCCCAGCACCTGTGCCGAAGGTGAGGGGGGCGCCCTCCACCCTCCACCCAGCCCAGACAAGCAGATGCTGGGCGAGATGCTGGCGGGGTGGGGCCTTAGCTTACCCTGTGAACCCCTCTGTGTGCTGAGTGGACCCTGCCTGCCTCAGGGTCACCCTCCTCAGAACACTGAGGGTGCTTGCCACGCTTTGGTTGAGCAAAAGCCTAGCGGGTGCACAGCCAAGGCCAAACACACGCATACATGCACGTGTTCACACATGCGCATGCTCACACACACATGCTCACACACACATCCTCGCACACGCACATGCTCACACACACGTATGCTCACACACGCAAGTTCATACATATGCTCACACACATCAAGCTCAAGCCTGTGCTCTGTTCTGGACCTGGCTCAGCCCCCTGGAGAGACCTTCTCGCTGCGTTCTCAGCCCCACTCCCAGCCCCAACTCTCCCACAGACTCAACAAGCCCTTCCTGGACTACGGGAGACAGTGAGGTACAGCCTGGAGGCCAGTCCCAGCGCTTGGCTGCGAGACTGCCGCACACTGGGGCAGGCACATGTGGGGCGGGCTGGGGAGGACCAGGGTAGGGATGCGGGCAGGCCGGCACACGTTGGGGCAGCTCCAGGAGTGGGCGCAGTTCAAGGCCAAGTCCCAAAGCTGTGACACAGACTGTTCCAGATGTCTCGTGCTCAGGAGCCACCATCCTCCCAGCCAAGCCCTGCAGCTCCCTCCCTCTCCTCCCCTCTATCCTCCCCTTCCACTCACCCCCTGCTCAGCCTGGTTTGTGGTCAGCTGCCGCCCATCCTCTGTGTCCCTGGGCCACGGGACCTCCATTCCTCTCCCCACCTGAAAACTGCAGGGAGGAGGATGGTTTGCTACCTGTGGGGAAGAGCGGGTCCCTCCGAAGCTCAGGCTGGCCAGCGTGATGACAGGGAGGTGCAGGTCCCACCTGAACAGGGGGCTGACCAGTGGCCACCCCTCCCCCACAGGCGCACAATCATCTTCTTCCTGGTGGTCACCCAGTTGGGCTTCTGCTGTGTGTACATCGTGTTTCTGGCGGACAACCTGAAGCAGGTAGCACCAGCGTCCTCACAAGGGGCCAGGGAGGAGAAGGGGAGTCAGGGGCCTGGTCTTGGCTTTCGCACACTGAAGCCCTGAGCCTCGACTTCTGTCCATGCCTGTCTGGGCTGCTCAGGCTCCTGAGGGTCCAGGGGTCCCGGATCTGCTCCACAGCTACAAGGCACAGTGTAAGCCAAACTGCTGGTTCTAGAGGCTCAGGCCTGTCAACCGCAGTACAGAAAGGAGGCTGGGACAGAGCAGGGCCGAGTGGGGGTGGGGGGGTGAGCACTCTTCCGGCAGTGGACCCCAGTGCAGACATTGAGAGACAGAGGAGGGGGAGACACAGAACCAGAGAGGAAACCTGCCTTGTGCACAGCTCACCCAGGTTCCATCGCTGGAAGCACACACGGTCCCCAAGCCTCACCAGGAGTGAGCCCTGAACTCCTCCCGGATGTAGGCCCCAAACCAAATACCCCCCAAGAGAGCCAGCTGCCACAGGTGCGGTCCCCAGGGCCCAGAACCCCCTCCCACTAGGCCTCAAGGCCAGCACCAGGTCCTCTTCCTCAGAGTGGACAGAGGCGGGATGGGGACCAAGAGAACACATGGGTATGGTGCACACAGAGAACACATGGGCCCCCATATGGTCAACACAGCTCTGGATATGGACCGGGAGAAGCCCCTTGGTTCTCCCCTGCCTGGGGGTCCTGGCTAGGCCCCCTACATGCACAGAGACTCAGGGTGTAGCCAGGTCCCCTGGCATGTGTCCCCCATGAGGGCTCCCCGCTGTGCAGGTCGTGGAGGTGGCGAACAGCACGTCAGCTGACTGCGGACTGGGCATGCGGCCGAGCCAGTTCCCACCGTGGACTCGCGCCTCTACATGCTGGGGCTGCTGCCCGTGCTGGGCCTGCTGGCGCTGTTCCGAGACCTGCGTGTGCTCACAGTGCTCTCGCTGCTGGCCAACGCCAGCATGCTGGTCAGCCTAGCCATCCTGACCCAGTACATTGTGCAGGTAGGTGACGCTGCCACAGCCCAGAGCCATTTCTACGATGCCTCTTGCCCACGCTCACAGAGCCCCTCCTGGGTTTTTATTTCTACTCAGGGTCATCTCTGAGCAGTGCTGAGGCCCAAACTCCAGGGCCAGTGTACTGGGTCACCATCCAGGCCCCAATCCCACCTTCTCTAGGTCAACTTTGCAAGGAACCCCACCTACCACCCAGAACCCCACCCCCGCCCCAAATGAGGGTTCTCCACCTGCCCCAAGCCAGGGCCTGTCCAATCACTGGCACCTGAGATCTCCACAAAGGAGAAAATAGACTCAGGGCTCCCTCCAGGACCCCTGCATGGCCCAGGCCCCAGGGCTTTCCCTCGCTCCCAGGGATGCACCTGGCAGGGCTCAGGATGCCAGGGATGGAACCCAGGTTGGCTACATGCAAGACCGGGTAGGTGACTTCCCAACTGTACTATCCCCCGACCACCTCTTTATGCTTTCTTTACACAGACAACCCTCACCTAAGTGCAGTGAGGACCCCCCAGTCCCTCAGTCCTCCAAGGCCCACAGGTCCTGTGTTTCTCAGGGTAGAGCAGGCCTCCATACATGCTGGGACCTGAGTTCACACCCAGCACCATTGGGTGACCCCCAAACCCTGAGCTACCACCCTGAGCACTCAGACGCATAGTGACTCTGGGATGCACGTGTGAGTGTCTAATGCCAGTGAACCAATGCCAGGGACTCCCAGGGGCAGATGGTCTGATGAGTTCAGGCCTGTCCACGGAGGTCTGGAACTCAGGCTGCAGGTCACGGTCCACAAGAGGGTCACTCCACACTACCTCCTTGTCTCCTGTTCAGAGGCAGGAGCAGGGTCACTGAGGTGACAGGGGACCAGAGCCCCTGTCCATAGCCGTGTGGTCATCAGCAGTAGGGCAGGGCCGGAGGGCTGCAGCTGAGCCCCCTGCCCCCAGCACACTGAGGCTGGGTCCCAGGATGGCAGCCTTTGCTCTCAGGGTTCAGGCATACTCATGCAGCCTCCCACAGCTTACAACAGTGTCTCAGAAATTCTGGTAGCAGTGGGAGCCATAGTTCAGCAGCAAAGATGCCTGCCTAGCAGATGGCGACCTGGATTCCAGTCCTGCCTCCCCATATAGCCCCCTGAGCACCACAAGGGTGACCCTTGAGAATAGAGCCAGGAGTAAGCCCTGAGTACCACCAGGGTGGCCCAAAGACCAAGATCTGGGGACTCTATGGCCAGAACGCTAGTCCAGCAGGTAGGGCATTTACCTTGCATGCCGACCAGGCCTGATTCCAGCACCCCTATGATCCCCGAGCACCACCAGGGGTAATTCCTGAGTGCAGAGCCAGGAATAACCCCTGAGCATTGCTGGATGTGACCCCCAAAAAAATCTGGGGGAGTCTGGCCTCTCACAGGTAAAAGCCCCACGTCCTCTCTCCTCTATAGGATATCCGCAGACCCAGGTCGGCTGCCACTAGGGTCCAGCTGGAGGACGTACCCGCTCTTCTTCGGCACAGCCGTGTTTTCCTTCGAGACATCGGCATGGGAGTGTTGGGTGCATGGCACCCCTCCTACCCCATGGGGCATGGGGTTCCCACCGACAAGTTCACCCTGTCCTCACCATCCACCTGCCGAGCCCTAACCCTGAGGTGCTGCCCCTGGAGAACAAGATGAAGGACACCCGCCGCTTCCCGGCCATCCTGTCACTGGGCATGGCCCTGGTCACTATTCTCTACGATGGTGGCGTGCAGGGCTACCTGCGCCGGTGACGTAGATCGAGGCCAGCATCACTTTGAACCTGCCCCAATTGCTGGTGAGAGCTGGAGCGGGACCTCTGGACCTCGATGGAAGGGAGCAGGATGGGACCCCAGCCAGCCTCAAGGTCGGCTCCATGTGCAGAACCAGACAGACCAGAGGAAGGGTCTTGGTCACTGGGGCCCAGGCAGCTCCATCTTGAGGCCGTAACATCCACCAGGCCCCATCCCAAGGAGAGTGCAGGGAAGGCCAGATCAGAACAGCACTGAGGGGCCAAGGACCCATTTCCCCAGCTCCCTGGTCCTCCCAGGCCTTCCATACATGCCCTCAGTTCCCAGCACTGCCCCCAGCCACACCCCTGGTCCCTCTCACATTCCATCTCTGTCACTCCACTGGCTTTCCAGTTGTTACCCAAGGTGGTCCCACCTGGAGGGACCACTATGCTGGGCTGGCGGAGGAGTTTTTGGGGTCCAGGTGGTGGGGTCACAGCCCTTGGTGGCCCGTACCGGTACTCTTACCCTGATGGGTCCCCGGCCTGGCCCCACCAGCTCGGGCTTGCTCTGCTCATGGCTCTACCAGTCCGTGCGGGTCCTCTTGGTCCTGGGCATTCTCTGCTCCTCTGCGCTGCAGCTCTACGTCCCAGCTGAGATCATGGTGCCCTGGGCGTGGCCCAGGTGCCTGAGCGCTGGGCCCTGCCCCTGGACCTGGCGTTCCGCCTGGCCATGGTGGGCCTGACAGGTGAGTACAGGGGCGGGGGCACTCAGGGGACTGAGGCAGAGAAGTTCTGTAGGACTGAGACTTCGTGGACGCCCATGGGCAAGGCCACTGCCTCAGGACTCTGTTGGGGGTTCAGCTGTGCACCCGACAAAGTGTGGGAGCAGAGTGTAGGAGTCCCCGTCTGCCCCAGAGGAAATCGGTGGCGGACTGAGAAAGACGAGATTCGTGCAGTTTCAAGAGGTTTACTTACACAGGTTTGGGCATACATAACAATAGGAAAACCCCAAACTTAGGGTTCGAGGGCCAGAGCGATAGCCCAGCCGGTAGGGCGTTTGCCTTACGGCCGGCCTGTGCTGGCCAGGGTTCAATCCCGGCATCCCATATGGTCCCCGAGCACCGCCAGGAGTAATTCTGAGTGCAGAGCCAGGGTAACCAGGCGGGGCGGGTGTAACCAAAGAAAGAAAAAAAACTAGGGGTTCCCAGCTGGGCGAGGCCAGTAGAGCCTAGAGAGAGAGAACAGAGAGGAGGGAGAGCAAAGAGAAGCCAAAAATGGCAAAACTAGCCCCCTTCTTTCTCTTAGCTTATGTTATAGACAGAAGCCTGCAAAATCTTCAATGGGCTGGGCTATCTAGAGATGAAGCCAGGCAATCGACCTTTTGAAATGTGGATCTTCAGGTGGGCCTTTGTGGCTCAAGCTTCAAAAAAGCCCAGAGCTGATTCCCTGAGGAAAATCTCCTTAGCAGAAGGGCTGCATCTCTGAACTAGAAAGCAAGCAGTTCAGATTTAATTTGCGAATGGCATTAATACCTTTTACCATGAATGTATGAGCTGCAGATCCCAGACTCTAGATCCTCAAGATCCCAAATCCATCAGAGTAATTCTCTTTGGGTTACCTTTGGGAATCAAGGAGCAGGTCGGTTGCCCAGGGCACACAATTTTGTCTCTGAACTAGGAGAACTG
>JAJIBD010033038.1:0-22082 GCA_021461705.1 Cryptotis parvus | reverse complement strand
GGGGTACAGTCAAGTGGACCCAGGGTGGATAGTCACGGGACCCAGGGGTGGACAGTCACGGACCCAGGGTGGACACAGTCATGGGAACCCTGGAGGGATACTGTCACGGGGACCCAGGGCAGTCTTTAGGGCTCCAAGTGTGGCCACGGTTATTTTTATTCCTTAGGCTTTGGGCCACACCCTCTGCAGTGCTCAGGGATCACGCCTCGGCAGTACTGGGATACTATGGGGTGCTGGGAACCCAGGTTGCTACCAGGGTGCAGGCGCGCCGCGCTACTGCTCACGAATGTTCACCTGGTCTGGCCTCCACAACATGGGCATCACTCCACCGCGTCACACACTGTTCCCACTGGCACTAGCCAAATCCCCAGAAAATGCTGACCCGCTCTCCCACTGGTTCTGGCCCTCCTCTTGTCCAGAGCCAGGCTCACCACCAGCAGGTGGCAGTGTTTGAGGGCGACAAGAATGCACCGCCTACCTGAACTTCCTGTGGAGGTAGCCCAGGCAGCCGAGGCTGATGTAGAGGTGTGTTATGACTAGGCCCATGCCCACGCAGAGCAGTGCCGGGAACCGCCAATGCCTTCAATTCCTATTCTCCAGGAGGCAGGCACCAAGTGGGGCACAGGGCAGGTGAGCAGTGCAATCTAGTACCCTTGTCGCTGGGACCCTGGTCATTTAAACCCTGGTATCGGAGAATTAAACCAAGTAACACAGGGCTCCCCGAGCGCCCAAGGATGGAACCGGTACTTACAACCTCAGCCCCACCTCACCGCCCTCCCTCATATCCCTATTGTCCCCATCACCAGCCTCCACTGTCCCTTACTATTCCCACCGGCCCCCAACAGCCTCACCATAGCCCACGGTCAACTCCCAGCCCCTACTTTGCTCAAGAAACTTCACCACGCCTGGCGCCTTCTAGCGGCAAAGATGGCTCGCCAAGAAAAGGGTATGGTCTTCCACGAGGCCACCAGAGGTAGGTGCGGCTGGGGAATCCGGATCCTCGGTGGGAGAGAGAATAGATTGAGTCTTCCCACCGGCCAGGGGCAGCCAGAGCACCTGCAGGCCTCCATGTAGAGCTGCACAGGGCCTCAGGGGTACCTTGGCTGAGGGTCACAACACCTCACACTCTGCCCCTAGGCATCGGGCCTGACACCTATGAGGTCTCCTGGGCGAAGTAACAACCTGTGCTGCTTGCCTGGGCCGCTGTGAGCTCTACTGCTTGCTGCCCCAGGAATGGTAAAAATGAGTCCCTGTAACAAATGGGTAGAAGTCAAAAGAAAGGGCGAAAGGGGCGCGGAATCGGTAATAACGGGCGAGCACTGTCTTGCACACAGACAACCCTGGTTCCCATCCCTGCATCCTATAGGCTCTCTCGAGCAAGTACTCCAGGAGTAATTCCTGAAGTGCATAGCCAGGAGTGACTCCTGAGCGCTGTTGGGTATGACCCAAAAAGCAAAAAAAAGAAGGGACAAGCCAGAGCTAATTGCAGGTTGGGAGGGTGGGGGTGCTGAGGTACTGGAGTTGGGGATTGTGGTGTGTCAGGTCAGCTGGGTATCCCTCTCCGGGACAGCCCCTCAGGGCTACCCCCCCACCACAATAGAGTAACACCCCAGGGCCCAAGATGGCCATGGGCGAGAAGTAATCTGAGACACACACATGGAAAATATGGAGGTACAACCGTAAGCAAGGCGGTACTGGGGGTTGGGGGGTAGAGGGAGACCAGGGGTCTGTAGACTACAGATGCCCCGCTGTGCTTAGGGCCCCTGGAGGCCCCAACCTGCACCAGCAGCTGGTAGATGAGGACTAGGCTGGAGCAGGCGCCGTCGGCCACGGTGGACAGCACGCTAAAGCTCACGAGGTCTGGGCGGAACAACACCGCGCAGCACCAGGACGCAGACAGCATGCAGAGGCGCCGTGTCCATGGACGGCACCAGCACCACTGTGGCGTTGCTGTGGCAGTCGCTGCTGGTGGCATTGGCCGCCTCGACCACCCGTGAGAAGACAAGGGTGGGGGGAGGGGCTTTGGGAACTGGTGGCACCCCTCAGCCAAGTGGGGACCCTCCTGCAACCATGGAAAAGGCAGAGACCACTCCTCCTCTACAGTGCTCGCACCTGGTCTGCTGATGAATCAGAGCTAATCAGCTGGTCCTGTTATCTCCACAGCCAGTCAGTCCACGGCCCAGTCCACAGTGCCTGACATGGCCTTGAGGGCCAGTACAGCCCGGGGCCACATATAGCCCAGAGCATTCAACTGCTTGACGCTGACAGCCGGCAAAGACAGCACAGCAGAAGCCAAGCTGGTGACGATGAGGAAGAAATCCACCATGTGCCTGCACGGGAGACGCTTATGAGCACAGGGACCCCTGAGACGACTCGCACTCCCTAGTCTGCAGGAACTGGGAACTTCTGGCAGGTGCCGACAACTGCCATACTCTCTCCTCCGCTCCATACTCCGCGTCCCAGCTCCGTGAGCTGATACTCCACCTGCCCCATACCGCCCCTGGCGCCTCCCACTGGTGCCTGTCCTACGGCCGCCAGGAGCCTGGGGGTGCAGCCTGGAGAGTCCTCAGTCTCCTAGAATTTTTTTGAAATGTGGAACCAAGAAATGCTGCCCTGACTCTCAGCCCCCTCAGGACAGCCGCACTGGCGTTCTCCCCCAGCGGAGTCGAGCAGAAGCTCCCGATGGTCAGGAGGGTCCACAGCATGCAGATGATGGACAGATTGAGCAGAACTGGAGAAGGGGCAGGCGGCAGGCTGGCACACGCATGTGAGCACGTGCGCAGTGTGCAGGACATAGTGTGGGCAGGCCCAGGTGCGAGTGCACAATATGACAGACGCCAGGAGCAACATTACACCCAGCACCAGCCCCTGTTGCTGCTCCCCAGGGGGCTGCCAGCCAGGCCTGGGACGGCTACGCCATGAGGGATGGCAAAGGCCTCCCAGAGCAGGTGACACCCCCCAGAGATAGTTTCGAGCCAGAGAGACCAGCAAGGGTAGGGGTGTTGCCTTCCACATGGCCGACCCAGGTTCGATCCCCTCAAGCTTCCCATGATGGACCCCAAGCTCGCCAGAGTGATCCCTGAGAGCAGAGTCAGGAGTCAGCCCTGGAGCACCATCAGGTGTGGCCCAAACACAACAAAAAACAAAGTCAGAAAGAGATCTGAGCATTCATGCCCTGGCTGTGCCACAAAGCGGCAAGAAGGTCCCCACACCACTCCACTAGCAGGAAAGGGTTTGAGCGGGGCACTCACCAAGTCGCCTTGTAACTCATCTCTCCAGCCCTGCTTCCAACACAGAGGCAAACCCCCATAAGGTCCTCCTAGCACCTCCTGAACATTGCAGGTATGGCCTCTCAAAAGATAGGCATTTAAGTACACACCCAGGAAAACCCTGTCAACTTCATGAATTCCGCCCACCAGAGTCCCGCCCACCCAGGGAAGCTCCCGCCTACCCCTGTAGGCATCCCAAAGCACCCCCTCACCTGCCCCAACGATTCTGTTGCCAGGAGCTGGGGCAGGATTCCAGGTCGCATATGACCGCGGGCCCCCAGTAGTCCAACGTAGGGCTTGTTAAGTCTGAGAGAGGGAAGAATTCAGAGAACAATGAGTTGGGGATGCGGCCCGGGACAGGGCCGGGAGGATTGAGCCAGTGTGCTCTGTGAGTGGGCGGGGGGCCGGGCTCACTCGAAGTGCAGAGGTGGCTGGCAATACTTAACCAGGAGGCCCCATGCAGGTGCACGGCCACCACGCCTATCACTAGCAGGCTGAGGGGCCCACCTGATGGTGAGTACAGCAAGCGTTAGGAGATTGGGGTGACAGGGGCAGGTTGTAGGGCTAGCACAGAGGCCCCAGAGGGAGAAAACTGATGGGAGGCACCATTGTGGGGCTGCACTTTTTCTCGTGGAGTACAGAGGAGTCTCTCCATGCTAAACATAGGTGAGCACAATAGGGCACACACACATGTGTACTGACAGGCACAGAAAACATGCATGACGGTGGATAGGCAAACGGGCACTGCCACACAGATCTCACAGGGCCATGGGGCCAGAACTATAGCACAGCCGGGGGATTTGCTCTGCACGCGGTCGCTCCTGGTTCGCATCCCCCGCAGTCCCACATGGTCTCCCCCGAGCACCGCCAGGAGTTAACTCTTGTGCCAAGAGCCAGAGTATCCCTGAGCACGCTGGGTGTGACCCAAAAAGAAAAAACAAACAAATCAAGCACACATGTACATACATACACGTGGTACAAGACACACATGCAAGGCAAAACATCTAGCACACATGCACAGATACAAAACATGTAGGTACACATATACATGTGGACACAAGCATGTAGACACTTACCGCCACAGACATGCACACATGCAGCCACGCACTTCCAGGTACCTGGGCCCGCAAATACATGTGCACATACGCAGATACACATACACAGCTGAGACAGGCACTCATATATGTGCATGTGACAAATAGGTCCACAGACATGCAGGCACACACAACAGGTACGCATTAAGGCAATAATAGGCCCATACCCGGCGCATAGCGCTGGCGGGCCCCGGGGCACAAGTAGCTCACTAGGATCCCAGCTGCCTCTCACGGGCCAGTGGAAGGCCCAAAAGGCTAGGTGTCGATGTTGCCCTTCAGCAAGTGGATCAGTGTCTGGAACCACCTGGCAAGGGACAGAGGACAGGAGGACACAGGACATCAGCACCAGCAGCACCAGCCTCAGCCCTGGTTCAGCAGGACCCAGGCATCCAGGGAAGGCCGGGGGAGGGAGGGGCAGTGAACTAGCGCAGGCTGCCCCTTGGAGGCCCTGCAATGAAATGTTCATGCAGGTCTGGCTCGGCAGCAGGGGGTCCGGGAGGTCAGGGCAGGTGGGGGATACGGCCCGAGAGGCCGAGCCCTTTGTCTCCATAGGTCCCCAGCCCTCAGGAGCAGCTGGGGCTTTGGTGGCCTGCAGTCCAGGAAGGCAGGCGGAGGTCCTTGGAGTGGACAGCCTTTGGGTGTGGGCAGTGGGGAGGCAGGTGCCATGCCTCTGGCAGGGAGCACAGGACCAGCCAGGGACAGAGGGCAGGGACTCACGTGGTGCCCTGGCTGCCCCCCCGAGGCGCTGGATAGAGCCGGGCGCAGGTGGCACCACTCGGATATTCTGACGGGCCCTCGGGCTGACATCTGTGGAGCTGTAGTCCTGGTAGTTGTCCCGGTGGAGGCGCTGCGTGGACATGGCGGCTGCATGGACAGTGTGTTGAGTAAGGGAATGTTCTACACTGCCGGGCTGCAGTCACCCTGATCAGCCTGGAGATAGTCACATCGTAATCCCCGCAAAGGAACAGCAATAGACTTATTGTACTATCACTAACAAATGTCCACTGCACTGACCCCGCTGAGAGATGCCCACTGCACTGACCCCACTGACATGCCCAATGCACTCTAACCCCCTGGACACATGGCCACTGCACTCTGACCCCACT
The DNA here is from genome assembly GCA_021461705.1 of Cryptotis parvus. Lineage (NCBI taxonomy): Eukaryota > Metazoa > Chordata > Mammalia > Eulipotyphla > Soricidae > Cryptotis > Cryptotis parvus. The sequence continues at coordinate 16,613 of JAJIBD010033038.1, read as the reverse complement.
GGAAAGATGCCCACTGCACTGACCCCACTGACACATGCCCACTGCACTCTGACCCCACTGAAAGATGCCCACTGCACTCTGACCCCACTGACACATGCCCACTGCACTCTGACTCACTGACACAGGGCCACTGCACTCTGACCCCACTGAAAGATGCCTACTGCACTTTCGCCCCCACTGACACATGCTCACTGCACTCTGACCTCACTGACACATGGCCACTGCACTCTGACCCCACTGGACACACGCCCACTGCACTCTGGACCCACTGAAAGACGCCCACTGCGCTCTGACCCCACTGACACATGGCCACTGCACTCTGACCCCACTGGACACATGCCCACTGCACTCTGACCCCACTGACATGCCTACTGCACTCTGATCCCACTGGACACATGGCCACTGCACTCTGACCCCACTGACACATGGCTACTGCACTCTGACCCCACTCTGACACATGCCCACTGCACTCTGACCCCACCGAAAGATGCCTACTGCACTGACCCCACTGGACACTGCCCAATACACTCTGACCCCACTGACATGCCCAGTGCACTCTGACTTCACTGAAAGAGGCCCACTGCACTCTGACCCTGCTGACACTTGCTCACTGCACTCAGGCCCATCACTGACACATGGTCACTGCACTTTGTCCCCACTGACATATATCCTACTGCACTCTTGACCACTCTGAGACACTGCTCACTGCACTCTGACCCCAACGACACATGTCCACCGCACTCTGACCCTGGGTCGGCCTCGGTTTCCTTCCTGTAGAGGAGCCACAGCAACCTCACATCACAAACCCTGCCACGAGATGGGGAGGAGCAGACCCCTCCCCATAGCTGGACTCTGAGCCTGTCCACCCAGGAGTAGGCAGCCTCCATCCGGCCTGGGGCTGCTTCTGACACAGATCTGGGGGTGAGAAAGAGACAGTGACATGCAGCCCCCTAACCTTAGGGATTACAGGCTGGGACCCACACCCAGGAACCAGGCTGTGGGCTGGGACCTCAGGTCCAGTAGGCCCCGCCGAGCCGGAAGTCAGGTCCCCAACTGGCAGGTGGGGAGCAGGCCTGGGCATGAGGGTACAGCAGGGCTATCAGCTGGGCTTCTTTTCCGAAGACAGAGAGAAAAGTGAGGAACAAGAGGAAGAGCTGCTATAGAGCCTGGGACAAGGGACAAACACTCTGGGCAGTACAGAGGAATGGACACGCCCGGGAGGGACAGAAACTTCCAGGTAGGGACAGAGAGACGGACACGCCCGGCAGGGACAGAGGACAGGCACTCTTGGAAGGGACAGAGGGAAGGACACCCCGGGAAGGAACAGAGGGATGGACACTCCCGGGAGGGTCAGAGGGATGGACACCTCCGAGTAGGGACAGAGGGATGGACACTTCCGGGCAGGGACAGAGGGATGGACACTCCTGACTAGGACGCCTGGGGCAGGACAGAGGGAGGAACATACCAGAGCAGGATCGGATATCTCCAGGGCAGGAACTGCTAATAGGGGGCTCTCTGTGGTCAGGGCATCCCAGAGCTGCAGACACGAGCAAAGGCGAGGGGCACTCTCCCGCCAGGCCCAGCTCATGCCCCTTCTGGCGCCGGAGCCAGAAATAGCTGCGTCAGGACCCGGCTGAGAAGCTTGTCCCAGGGCTAACTACTCGGACATCACCCCCAACCACTTCCCGTGGCGGTGGGAGCTATGGGTGAGGCGGCCACTGCTTTCACCCCAGTGGAGCGGGGCGTGGCCAGTGCAACGGGACCTCCAACTCCAGGGTATGGGGTGGTTAGAACGCTTGAAAGCAGAAATCCAGAGGCATGGGGTCGGAGCAATAGCCCAGCGGGTAGGGCGTTTGCTTTGCACTCGGTCGGCCCGTGCCGGCCCGGTTCGATCCTCGGTATCCTATATGGTCCCCTGAGCACCGCCAGGAGTAATTCCTGAGCGCAGAGCCAGGAGAAACCCCTGAGCATTGCTGGGTGTGGCCCAAAAAGCAAAAAAAAAAAAAAAAAAAAAAGAAAGAAAGAAAGAAAGAAATCCAGGGGCAGCCTGCGGCCAGGCCTCACATATAGCCGCCGGCCGTCCCTGCAGCCTCCCGTGGACAGCTCCTGAAGCTATGGCCTCCCATACACAGCTCAGCTGGGAAGCCGGACTCCGCGCATGGCGGTTCCGGAGGATCATGAGTGCATTGGTGCAGAGCCCGCGACGCGGAGACACGGATCCCGCAGCTGGCCCGCAGCGGGTTCTGACCCTGGACAAAGCCCTAGAGGTGCGGGAGGGATGCCCTAGCATCTGCAACGACTAGGCTGCACCAGACGGAGCTGCAGCACAGCCGGGTTGCAGGGCGAGCCTGAGGCAAGGCTGAGGGCACTTGGCGAGCCCCCTTCCCGGGAGTGGACCCAGGCACTCACTGCCACTCAGAGCTCAGCGTCCAGCACCTCTTTTCCGGCCCCTCACGTGACCCTGCGCCCTCGCGGCCGATCACGTGTCCGCGCTATCCAGGCTGGGCGCCCCTGGTGCCGGCAAGAGCACCTGCACTCACTGGCCCGGCCCGGCGGAGCGAACGCGGTAGGCGGGAGGGGGAGGGCGGAGGGGGGCTGCGTGGCACAGCCCCAGACCCGCACACTCCGCCGCAGAGGTGGTGGCCCAGCGCGCCCCCGGGAAGGGCGCGTAATTAAAGAGCGTGCCTAGGGGCGTGCACGTGAGGCTTTTCTGCTCTCAGAGCTTTATCTTTAAAAATTCCCTAACTTGCCCTGCCAAAGCCAGAAGTGACTAGGACGCAGAAGGCATCCCTCAGAATAATTACAGATGCACATTCCTCAAATAACCACGCCAAGAGCGAGAAGGCAGAAAAACACAGAAATTTGCTGGGTCACTGGTGGCTGCGCCCCATCTGGCTTGATGTGGGAAAGGCTGCAGGGAATGGAAGCCGCAGGGGTGCCACGCTGGTAGCAGCAGGGGCTGAAGGGGGAGGGGAGGCTGGTTTGGGAGGAGCGATGGCCAGGGCAGGGAATCACCATCACGGAACAAGCCTACTCCTGTACGGCCCTGCCACGTCCAGGGTCCAGCACGCGGGCTGGGAACTGAGGCCGGGCAAGTTTGTACTCCTGGGCAGAATGTGGAGAGGCTAGCATCTCTGCTGGAATGGCAGGTACCTTTGAGGACAGGAACGTGAGCACTCACCTGGCTTTTTGGCAGGACTGTCCTGTCCTGCAGGCGGGCACACACACAGGATCACAGAACTACAGTCCTGGGCTGAAGCAATAGCACAGCAGGGTGTTGGCTTTGCAGTGTTCTGACCTAAGCATCCCATATGTCCCAAGTCCCACCAGGAATGATCCCTGGAGTGCAGAGTAAGGAGTAGTAACCCTGAGTAACCCCAGGTGTGACTCCAAAAGCAGAAAGGAAGGAAGAAGGAAGAGAGTAAGGAAGGAAGGAAGGAAAGAAGTGAAGGAAGGAAGGAAAAGGAAGAAAGGGAAGGAAGAGAGAAAGAAAGAAAGAAAGAAAGAGAGAAAGAAAGAAAAAGAAAGAAAGAAAGAAAGAAAGAAAGAAAGAAAGAGAGAAAGAAAGAAAGAGAAAGAAAGTAAGAAAGAAAGAGAGAGAGAGAGAGAGAGAGAGAGAGAGAGGAAGGAAGGAAGGAAGAAAGAAGAAAGAAAAAGAAAGAGAGAGAGAGAAAGAAAGAAAGAAAGAAAGAAAGAAAGAAAGAAAGAAAGTAAGAAAGAAAAAAAGAAAGAAAGAAAGAAAGAAAGAAAGAAAGAAAGAAAGAAAGAAAAGAAAGAAAGGTAAGGAGGAAGGAAGGAAAGGGAGAAAGAGAGAGGAGAGACAGAAGAGAAAGAAAGAAAGGAAAGAAAGAAAGAGAGAAAGAGAGAGAGAAAGAAAGAAGGAAAGAAGAAAGAAAGAGAGAGAGAAAGAAAGAAAGAAAGAGAAAGAAAGAAAGAAAGAAAGAAAGAAAGAAAAGAAAGAAAGAAAGAAAGAAAAAAAGAAAGAAAGTAAGAAAGAAAGAAAGAAAGAAAGAAAGAAAGAAAGAAGAAAGAAAAAGGGAGAGAAAGAGAGAGAAAGAAGAAGAAAGAAAGAAAGAAAGAAAGAAAGAAAGAAAAAGAAAAGTATGGGGCTGGCTACAATGGGAAGGGCGTTTGCCTTGTACCCTGGCTGACCTGAGTTAGATCCACAGCATCTCATACTGTCCCCGAGCACCACCAAGAGTAATTCCAGAGTGCTGAGCCAGGCGTAATTCCTGAGTATCACTGTGTGACCCAAAAGAAAATAGAGAGCCCTATCCCCGCTGGTGCCACCCCACACACACACACACACACAAATAATCACAACTACATAAGGTGCGCAAGTTCATAGTGGTCAGGTGTGACATCCTCACGCTGTCCACACAGAGTTCCCGCCAGTCCTCACATGGCCCATGATGACACAGTGGCAACAGTTACTAAATGGGTAGAAGCAGCCGTGGCACGTCAGCACGGAGCTGTCCACGGGCACGGCGTGAGCCAGGCTGATCGGCATGCGCGTGGCTGGATCTCAGAACAGGCGGGAGAACCAGACACTCGGCTACCACCATATGCTCAGAGACACGCAGACATTGGCCAGAAGGAAGCAGGGACTCGTGCTGGGAACGTCTGCTTGGAAGCAGGCTGGGGACCCCAGGGCTCACGCGGGCAGGGAACCTGACAGGAGCGAGCGGGTAAGTACTCCTGGGAGTGACTCCTCCCAGCTGGGCAGCTTTGCAGGCACCTGGGCCAGAGCCTCTTCAGAGCTGGCTCCCTCTGTCGCTTCCCCTACTTCAGACAGGGCTGCTCCCCAGCGCCTCCTGCTGACTTAGGCCCGCACTAGCACCCAGCTCTGAGATGGCCGGGGTTCAGGGCTAGGTGACCCTCCCCCTACAGCTGGGGGCTGGCACGGTGTGGAGGGCTCCGTGGTGGCAGCTGATGCTGGCAGGGCAGCTGGTGTAGCCCTCAGCTCAAAGGCACCTGCTTCCTGGCCACAGACCCTAAGGGGGGCTGCTCCTGTGGGAGAAACAAGGCTTGGGAGCTGTGCCTAGGGGTCCCGGTGGGAGATGCTCCCAGACCCCACAAGGAAAGCGTGGTCCTCCCACTGACCCTGACCTTGGGTGGCTCAGGTTTGAGTCACCTGGGCCCTGTGGGTAACAGCCGTAGTAGGTCACACTCCCACAGCTCCTGGTTCTCGGGACCCCCACCCCAGGGCAGAGGGGCTAAACACTCCACATGGAACATTCCGGTCCTTCCCAGCTGCCACCAGGACCACTGTGGTGAGCTCAGGGTTATTGCGGGGTCGGAGTGGGCACATTAAGATTCAGTTGACAGACTGCCCTTGGGTCAGGCCCTGTGGTCATTCTGCTCTTGCCCTGTAGGGGCAGCACTGGGCACTGGGCCAGCTTGCCTGTCCCTGAGCAGATCTAATGACAGGCTGAGAGTGAGAGGGTTCAGGACAGCTGTGGTCACAGAACCCCACCTCAGTGCCAGGGTGCCCACCTATGCAGGTAGACTAGCAACATCTCACACGCCTCTCTCTCCTCTCACACACACACACACGCACACACATGGTGACCCCCCCCTCCACACACAGCCAGGGCCATTCTCAACAGTGGGAGTGAACAACCCCTTTTCCTGACTTAAGAAATAGGGGGTCCGGAGCAATAGCCCAGCTGGTAGGGCGCTTGCTTTTGCACACGGCCAGCCTCAGCCGGCCCGGGTTCGATCCCCGGCATCCCATATGGTCCCCTCGAGCACCGCCAGGAGTAATTCCCTGAGTGCAGGGCCAGGAGTAAGCCCCTGAGCGTCGCCGGGTGTGAGCCAAAAAAGCAAAAAAAAAAAAAAAAAGAAAGAAAGAAATAGGGGACGAGGCCGGAGTAATAGTCCAGTGGGTAGGGCGCTTGCTCTTGCATGCGGCTGACCATGGTTCGATCCTCGGCATCCCATATGGGACTCCACGCACTGCCAGGAGTAAATCCTGAGCACAGAGCCAGTAGTAACCCCTGAGCACTACCAGGTGTGACCTAAAGGAAAAAAAAAAAAAAAAGAAAAATGGGGAACTCTGGGACACCATAGGAGCCAGGAGATGCAGGGGGAGGTGGGGTAGGGTGGGTGGTTGCTGGGAGATGAAGTAGGAAAAAAGGAGGAGCAGAGGAGGAGCGAAATAAGGGGGTGGAGCAGAGGAGGGAAAGAAGGGGCAGGGGAGGAGGAGCAAGAGGAGGAGGGAGGAGAGAAGGAATAAGGGAGGAACAGAGGAGACGGGGAGGGAGGAGGCGAGCGGAGGAGGGGAGGAGGGGGGGTGGGCACTGTCTGGGCCTGGCAGTCCCTCCTGCCCTGTGACCTCAGCACCCCCTGCTCCCTGTCCTTCCCCCAGAACCCTGGGAGTCCTATCCCTCACCGCCTCCTAGGCACTGCCCCTTGCTGGGCTGGGCCGTGGGTTTCTCTCCTATGCCTGCCAGGTGGGTCCCTGGAGAATCCCAGTGGCCCAGGTCCCTCGACCACAAGGAGGCAGGTGAGTCCCCAGGCACGCGGCGGCCTGGAGCAGAGGGTCACAGATCACGGTCACCTGCTGCAGAGCCTCGCAGTCCCCGCGAGACCCCGCTCCCAGCCGTCCCAGCACCATGTCTGTGAGCACTGGGGGCCTCAGGGTGCCAGCACCCTCAGCCTGGACCTCGTGGGCCCTAGGGTCCAGCAGCGAGAAGCAGCAGAAGGAGGACAAGACAGGGCATGGGGACGCCAGCGCCTGTGACCATGGGGGGATCAGGGAAGACCCAGGGAATCACGTAGTGTCCCCCCCCCCGATCTGCAGGACGCTGGGGCCCTGGGGGCCCCTATGACATGGGCAGAACTGGGGAAATGGGGCTCGGAGGTCCCTGTGTGGAGCAAGGGGGATGCCAGGAGGACCCTCAGAGGACAGAGGTGGAGAGGGGGGCCTCCAGGGGGACTAAGCTGAGCTCAGCCTCAGTTTCCCAGAAGGGTGGGAGGTGGCCCCAGGCACCTGGGCCCGGAGGGGTGGCCTGGGCTCTGGGGAGGGTCTTTATCTCGCAGCCCCCAGGCCCTGGGCAGGCAGGAGGGGGAGGTCGCCCAGCCTGTGTCTCCCAGTGCTGAGATGGCTCCACCCTGGGCTGTGAGGAGGGAACGAGGTCACAGGGTCACGGGATGGAGGTCCGGCTGGGCGCAGCGGATTTCCTAAGACCCCGAGAAGTTTCCAGCCTCCCCTGACCCGGCTTGGTTGCAAAACAGCCTCCCTAGAGCTTGGGCAGGTCTGGCCATAGGCGCGGGAGGGGGGTTCAAATTCTGTACCCCAGGCCGCAGGGGCTCGGCCCCAGCAACAGGAGGGGCCTGGGACAGTGTGGGGTAGGGGGTCTGGGGGGTGCCGGGGCCACACACTCTTGGTGCTGGTGTGCCCTCGCCCCCCCACTTACACACACACCCCTGCAGTCTGTCCCCAGTGTTCAGTGGCCCGCCCAGTGTCTGGGCTTTAGCAGGAAGGTGACACCCCAGGCCTGTGTCTTTCTCAGCCCTCAGAGACCCACCACCAGGTCACATGCATTCTGCAGGGGACAGGAATGGGTCCCCCTCCCACAGGCCATAGTGCAGCCAGCTGCACCCTAGGCCTCGGGGCCTGGCAACAGGCTGACCCTGGCCAGCGGCAACCAGAGCCTCGGGGCCTGGCAAGAGGGTGACCCTGGCCAGCTGCAACCAGAGCCTCGGGGGGCCTGGGAAGTGGGGTGACCCCTGGCCAGCTGCACCCTGAACCTTGGGGGCCTGGCAAGGATGACCCTGGCCAGCTGCACCCTGAACCTTGGGGGGCCTGGCAAAAGGGTGACTATGGCCAGCTGCACCGTGAAGGACCATCACTCTGCTGGAGCTGCTTTGGGGGCCCAGAAGAGGGGTGATGCAGCTGACTTCCAGAGGCCCAGACACATCCAGGACGCATGCAAATGGGGATGTTGAGCGGAACCACCTGGGACCACACGGAGTGTAGGGGAGGGAGGGGACACCCTCCAGCCCGAAGATGTGGGGCTGGGGTACCACCTGGCTGCAGTGGGTGCAGGTCACAGGAAAGGAAGCCTGGCCCCGCACCCGCACCCCGTCCTCACCCCAATCCTGTCCCCTCCCCTCTCCTCTGTCCCCTCCCCCGCACCCCACACTCCTGTCCCCTCACCCCATGTTCCCTGTCCTGCAGAGAGTTCCAGGCCTTGGTGCACCTGGTGAAAGGCAACGTGGGCACTGAATCCTGGGGCTGCCCCCCGGCCATGAGGAACCTCGGGGCTCCTGGTGAGAATGGGGGGGGGTGTTCTATAGCCTGAGGGGCAGGAATAGACTCTCTGGGGGCAGCTTGGGAAAAAAGGCACCCCCCAGTGCCCCAGCCCTCCCTCTCTCCTGCAGGTGCCCATCACCCCCTGCCCCATGGGGTGCCCATTAACCCTCCTCCCTTGCAGATGCCCTATCACCACTCCCTCCCCCCCTGCAGGTGGGCCCTATCAGCCTGCTGGCGCCATGGGCTTTGTGGCCACCTACTGCATGCATATCCTGGTCAGATGTGCCTAGCACCTGTGCCGAAGGTGAGGTGGGCGCCTCCACCTCCACCCAGCCCAGACAAGCAGATGCTGGGCGGATGCTGATGGGGGTGGGGCCTTAGCTACCCTGTGAACCCCTCTGTGTGCTGAGTGGACCCTGCCTGCCTCATGGTCACCCTCCTCAGAACACTGAGGGTGCTTGCCACGCTTTTGTTGAGCAAAAGACCCTAGCGGTGCACAGCCAAGGCCAAACATACGCATACATGCACGTGTTCACACATGCGCATGCTCACACACACATGTTCACACACATCCTGCGCAGCACATTCACATGCTCAAACACACGTATGCTCACACACGCAAGTTCATACATATGCTCACACACAAGCTCAAGCCTGTGCTCTGTTCTGGACCTGGCTCAGCCCCTGGAGAGACCTTCTCGCTGCGCTCTCAGCCCCACTCCCAGCCCCAACTCCTCCCACAGACTCAACAAGCCCTTCCTGGACTACGGGGAGACAGTGAGGTACAGCCTGGAGGCCAGTCCCAAGCGCTTGGCTGCGCAGACGCCGCACACTGGGGCAGGTACATGTGGGGCGGGCTGGGGAGGACCAGGGTAGGGATGCGGGCAGGCCGGCACACGTTGGGGCAGCTCCAGGAGTGGGCGAGTTCAAGGCCAAGTCCCAAAGCTGTGACACAGACTGTTCCAGATGTCTCGTGCTCAGGAGCCACCATCCTCCCAGCCAAGCCCTGCAGCTCCCCTCCCTCCTCCCCTCTATCCCTCCCCTTCCACTCACCCCTGCTCAGCCTGGTTTGTGGTCAGCTGCCGTCCATCCTCTGTGTCCCTGGGCCACGGGACCTCCATTCCTCTCCCACCTGAAAACTGCAGGGAGGAGGATGGTTTTGCTACCTGTGGGGAAGAGCGGGTCCCCTCCGAAGCTCAGGCTGGCCAGCGTGATGACAGGGAGGTGCAGGTCCCACCTGAACAGGGGCTGACGTGACCAGTGGCCACCCCTCCCCACAGGCGCACAATCATCTTCTTCCTGGTGGTCACCCAGTTGGGCTTCTGCTGTGTGTACATCCGTGTTTCTGGCGGACAACCTGAAGCAGGTAGCACCAGCGTCCTCACAAGGGGCCAGGGAGGAGAAGGGGGAGTCAGGGGCCTGGTCTTGGCTTTCTGACACTGAAGCCCTGAGCCTCGACTTCTGTCCATGCCTGTCTGGGCTGCTCCGGGCTCCTGAGGGTCCAGGGGTCCCCGGATCTGCTCCCACAGCTACAAGGCACAGTGTAAGCCAAACTGCTGGTTCTAGAGGCTCAGGCCTGTCAACCGCAGTACAGAAAGGAGGCTGGGGACAGAGCAGGGCCGAGTGGGGATGGGGGGGGGGTGAGCACTCTTCCGGCAGTGGACCCCAGTGCAGACATTGAGAGACAGAGGAGGGGGAGACACAGAACCAGAGAGAGAAACTCTTGCTTGCACAGCTCTCACCCAGGTTCCATCGCTGGAAGCACACACGGTCCCCAAGCCTCACCAGGAGTGAGCCCTGAACTCTCCCGGATGTAGGCCCCAAAACCAAATACCCCCAAGAGAGCCAGCTGCCACAGGTGCGGTCCCCAGGCCCAGAACCCCCTCCCACTAGGCCTCAAGGCCAGCACCAGGTCCTCTTCCTCCAGAGTGGACAGAGGCGGGATGGGGACAAGAGAACACATGGGTATGGTGCACACAGAGAACACATGGGCCCCATATGGTCAACACAGCTCTGGATATGGACCGGGAGAAGCCCTTGGTTCTCCCCTGCCTGGGGGTCCTGGCTAGGCCCCCTACATGCACAGAGACTCAGGGTGTAGCCAGGTCCCCTGGCATGTGTCCACCATGAGGGCCCCGCTCGTGCAGGTCGTGGAGGTGGCGAACAGCACGTCAGCTGACTCGCGGACTGGGCATGCGGCCGAGCCAGTTCCCACCGTGGACTCGCGCCTCTACATGCTGGGGCTGCTGCCCGTGCTGGGCCTGCTGGCGCTGTTCCGGAACCCGCGTGTGCTCACAGTGCTCTCGCTGCTGGCCAACGCCAGCATGCTGGGTCAGCCTAGCCATCCTGACCCAGTACATTGTGCAGGTAGGTGACGCTGCCACAGCCCAGAGCCATTTCTACGATGCCTCTTGCCCACGCTCACAGAGCCCCTCCTGGGTTTTTATTTCTACTCAGGGTCATCTCTGAGCAGTGCTGAGGCCCAAACCCAGGGCCAGTGTACTGGGTCACCATCCAGGCCCCAATCCCACCTTCTCTAGGTCAACTTTGCAAGGAACCCCACCTACCACCCAGAACCCCCACCCCCGCCCCCAAATGAGGGTTCTCCACCTGCCCCAAGCCAGGGCCTGTCCAATCACTGGCACCTGAGATCTCCACAAAGGAGAAAATAGACTCAGGGCTCCCCCAGGACCCCCTGCATGGCCCAGGCCCCAGGCTTTCCCCTCGCTCCCAGGGATCGCACCTGGCAGGGCTCAGGATGCCAGGGATGGAACCCAGGTTGGCTACATGCAAGACCGGGTAGGTGACTTCCCAACTGTACTATCCCCCACCACCTCTTTATGCTTTCTTTACACAGACAACCCTCACCTAAGTGCAGTGAGGACCCCCCCCCCCCAGTCCCTCAGTCCTCCAAGGCCCACAGGTCCTGTGTTTCGCAGGGTAGAGCAGGCCTCCATACATGCTGGGACCTGAGTTCACACCCCAGCACCATTGGGTGACCCCCAAACCCTGAGCTACCACCCTGAGCACTCAGACGCATAGTGACTCTGGGATGCACGTGTGAGTGTCTAATGCCAGTGAACCAATGCCAGGGACTCCCCAGGGGCAGATGGTCTGATGAGTTCAGGCCTGTCCACGGAGGTCTGGAACTCAGGCTGCAGGTCACGGTCCACAAGAGGGTCACTCCACACTACCTCCTTGTCTCCTGTTCAGAGGCAGGAGCAGGGTCACTGAGGTGACAGGGGACCAGAGCCCTGTCCATAGCCGTGTGGTCATCAGCAGTAGGGCAGGGCCGGAGGGCTGCAGCTGAGCCCCCCCTGCCCCCAGCACATTGAGGCTGGGTCCCAGGATGGCAGCCTTTGCTCTCAGGGTTCAGGCATACTCATGCAGCCTCCCACAGCTTACAACAGTGTCTCCCAGAAATTCTGGTAGCAGTGGGAGCCATAGTTCAGCAGCAAAGATGCCTGCCTAGCAGATGGCTGACCTGGATTCCAGTCCTGCCTCCCCATATAGCCCCTGAGCACCACAAGGAGTGACCCCTTGAGAATAGAGCCAGGACTAAGCCCTGAGTACCACCAGGGTGGCCCAAAAAGACCAAGATCTGGGGACTCTATGGCCAGAACGCTAGTCCAGCAGGTAGGGCATTTACCTTGCATGTAGCCGACCCAGGCCTGATTCCCAGCACCCCTATGATCCCCGAGCACCACCAGGAGTAATTCCTGAGTGCAGAGCCAGGAATAACCCCTGAGCATTGCTGGATGTGACCCCCCAAAAAAAAATCTGGGGAGTCTGGCCTCTCACAGGTGGGGGGGCCCCACGTCCCTCTCTCCCACAGGATATCCCAGACCCAGGTCGGCTGCCACTAGGGTCCAGCTGGAGGACGATTCCGCTCTTCTTCGGCACAGCCGTGTTTTCCTTCCGAGAGCATCGGCATGGTGAGTGTTGGGTGCATGGCACACCCCTCACCCCATGGGGGCATGGGGTTCCCACCGACAAGTTCACCCTGTCCTCACCATCCACCTGCCGAGCCCTAACCCCTACAGGTGCTGCCCCTGGAGAACAAGATGAAGGACACCCGCCCGCTTCCCGGCCATCCTGTCACTGGGCATGGCCCTGGTCACTATCCTCTACACGATGGTGGCCGTACTGGGGCTACCTGCGCCGTTGGACGAGATCGAGGCCAGCATCACTTTGAACCTGCCCAATTGCTGGTGAGAGCTGGAGCGAGGACCTCTGGACCTCGATGGGAAGGAGCAGGATGGGACCCCAGCCAGCCTCAAGGTCGGCTCCATGTGCAGAACCAGACAGACCAGAGGAAGGCCTTGGTCACTGGGGGGCCCAGGCAGCTCCACCTTGAGGCCGTAACATCCACCAGGCCCCATCCCAAGGGAGTGCAGGGGAAGGCCGAGATCAGAACAGCACTGAGGGGCCAAGGACCCTTTCCCCAGCTCCCCTGGTCCTCCCAGGCCTCCCATACATGGCCTCAGTTCCCAGCAACCCCCCCCCCCAGCCACACCCCTGGTCCCTCTCACATTCCCATCTCTGTCACTCCACTGGCTTTCCAGTTGTTACCCCCGAGGTGGTCCCACCTGGGGAGGGACCCACCATGCTGGGCTGAAGCGGGAGGAGTTTTGGGGTCCAGGTGGTGGGGGTCTGTGGCCCTGGGTGGCCCGCACCGGTACTCTTACCCCTGCTGGGTCCTCGGCCTGGCCCCACCAGCTCCGAGCTTGCTCTGCTCCGCAGGCTCTACCAGTCCGTGCGGGTCCTCTTCGCTCCTGGGCATTCTCTGCTCCTACGCGCTGCAGCTCTACGTCCCAGCTGAGATCATCGTGCCCTGGGCGCTGGCCCAGGTGCCTGAGCGCTGGGCCCTGCCACTGGACCTGGCCATCCCGCCTGGCCATGGTGGGCCTGACAGGTGAGTGCAGGGGGCGGGGGGGGCACTCAGGGGGGACTGCTGAGCTGAGAAGTTCTGTAGGACTGAGACTCGTGGACGCCCATGGGCAAGGCCACTGCCTCAGGGCTCTGTTGGGGTTCAGCTGTGCACCCCGACAAAGTGTGGGAGCAGAGTGTAGGAATCCCCGTCTGCCCCAGGAAATCGGTGGCGGGCGGACTGAGAAAGAGCGCAGAGATTGGCGCAGTTTCAAGAGGCTTTACTTACACAGGTTTTGGCATACAAATCAGCAATAGGGAAAACCCCAAACTTAGGGTTCCAGGGGCCTGAGCGATAGTCCAGCGGGTAGGGCGTTTGCCTTGCCTCGCCGGCCTGTGCTGGCCAGGGTTCGATCCCCGCATCCCATATGGTCCCCGAGCACCGCCAGGAGTAATTCCTGAGTGCAGAGCCAGGAGTAACCCCTGAGCATGGCCGGGTGTGACCAAAAAAAAAAAAAAAAACTTAGGGTTCCAGCTGGGGCCCAGGCCACGTGTAGAGGCCAGAGAAGAGAGAAAAGAGGAGAGGAGAGCAAAGAGAAGCCAAAATGGCAAAACTAGCCCCTTCTTTCTCCTTAGCTTATTTTATAGACAGAAGCCCGCCAAAATCTTCAATGGGCTGGGCTATCTAGAGATGAAGCCAGGCAATCGACCCTTTTGAAATGTGGATCTTCAGGTGGGCCTTTGTGGCTCAAGCTTCAAAAAAGCCAGAGCTGATTCCCTGAGGCAAAATCTCCCTAGCAGAAGGGCTGCATCTCTGAACTAGAAAGCAAGCAGTTCAGAATTTAATTTGCAGAGAATGGCATTAATACCTTTTACCATGAATGTATAGCTAGCAGATCCCAGGCTCTGGATCCCACTAAGGTCCAAAATCCATCAGAATAATTCACTTTGGCATTACCTTTAGAATCAAAGACAGGTCAGTTTGCCCGGGAGGCACACAGGCCTGTCTCTGAACTAGGAGAACTGATTACATTATGGTTGATCCAACGTGGCCAAGTACTCTTGGAATATCTACATGTATGTCCCACGTGGGGACCCATGGGAACAGAATATTGAACTGAGGCAAGGGAGATTCGTGATAAAAATATCATGCCGTATAAAATTATGAAATTAATCCAATTCTGCCCATGTGCCCATTGTGTCAGCTCGGGAGTTTCCCTCAAGGCAGGGAGTAGCTCTTCACATAAATTAAGTGTAGCTGGAGCCTGAGGGTGGAGCCTGAGGCTCAGGAGGGCGTGTCACCCAACAGGGTTCCACTCTCCTGAAGCAGGTCCCATTGATGAGGGGGTAACGGGAAGCCGCATCCATGACTGAAAGCTCTGCCCAAGTGTCCCTGGACTTTCCCACCCCTGGCACCCTTCTGGGTAGCCAAGTCCCTCAGGTCAAACTGACCTGTCTCTGATTCTAAAGGTAATGCCAAAGTGAATCATTCTGATGGATTTTGGACTTTAGTGGGATCCAGAGTCTGGGATCTGCTAGCTATCTGCAGTGTGCCTTCACATGACATACTGGGCGGGCTCCTGTCCCCGCTGCCCGCCACCGGGAACCTGGGGTACGGACTGAGAGAGAGGTTCAGCATCCAGCGACAGCAGACAGCCCCCGCTGGGCAAAAAGCAAGGGCGGGGGAAGGAATGGATCACGGGTCTCCATCCGTGTCCGCACAGCCCCCATCCCCCTTTCCATGGCAATGTGGCAGTTGCTCGAAGCTTCACGCGGGTAGTGGCGTCCGCTTATTTGCAAAAACCAAAACTCCAAGCTGAGGCGCGCCTGCAGTGACAGGCGGTCACTGGCTCGGCGCTTCAGCGCCCAGCGGCCGCCCCTTCTCCAGGCCACGGAGGCCACCCAAAGCATGCAGGCCTTGCTCTCCACACACCTGCATCTCCCCCCCCCCCACCCCAGCGCCCGGGGAGAAATTCCAGCTTGAGCACTGCCCCACACCTGGTTCAAGGTCTGGTTTCCTGCTCAGCTGACTCAGGCTCCGCCCCATAGAGGCTCCGCCCTAGCATACGCCCCACCTACATAAGGCTCCGCCCCAGCATACGCCCCACCCACATAGAGGCCCCGCCCCAGCATAAGCCACGTCCCGTGGGCAAGTGCAAACACACGCACACATAGGGGCACCAGCCGCCCCTCCTGTCCCCCTGCCAATGGTGCTGCTGCCCCACAATGGGAGCTGTAAGGTTGAGGGACTCCGGACGCCCCACAGTGGGCAGCTTGCATCAGCAGGACCTTGAGCCATCAGGGTCAGGGATCTTTTTGTGCATCTTTTGTGGGGCGGAAGCAGGACCCCCTGCAAGGTCCAGCCCCGTGCCCCCCCGCCCCACCCCCTCCCCATCATCCAGTGGTTCCCCCACTCACTCCCTGGCAGGGCATAGGCAAGCATCAGGGGCATTCAGCAGCCCTTGGCAAGGGCATCAGCACCGTTCCCCTCCTGAGCCCTGAGAGTGACTGGGGAAGGGCTGTGAGGGCCCTGCCCCACCTGGGGGTGAGTGATGGTCAGCACAGGTGGTCATTGCTTCAGAGGAACTGACCATGTGCCCTAAGGACAGGTTCTGTAGAGCAGTTTCTATGTATCTTTGTGTGTGTGCTTTTGGGTCACACCTGGCAATGCTCTGGGGTTACTCCTGCCTCGGCACTCAGGAATTACTCCTGGCGGTTCTCGGGGGACTATATGGGATGCCCGGATCGAACCCGGTGGGCTGCATGCAAAGCAAATTCCCCTACCCGCTGTGCTATCACTCCGGTCCCTCTATAGAGCAGTTTTACACTGGCTCCATGCTGGGGTCTCTGTGGAAGCCGTGCTGACCCGTGTTTTCCACAGGTGTCCTGGCCGTCCTCATCCCCCGCCTGGACCTGGTCCTCGCCCTCGTGGGCTCAGTGAGCAGCAGCGCCCTGGCCCTCATCATCCCACCCCTGCTGGAGTTGGCCACCTTCTCTGCAGAGGGCCTGAGTCCCCTCACTGTCATCAAGGACGGCCTCATCAGCCTCCTGGGCTTCCTGGGCTTCGTGGTGGGCACCTACCAGGCGCTGGACGAGCTCATCCGGCCAGAAGTCTCCCTCCCCTCTACTAACTCCACCGCTCTGATGTATTGAGACCCACAGCCCCTCACGGCAGACCCCTCAGATGAGCCGCCTATGTTTTGCCAGCATCCAGGAGAAGGAGCTGGGAATTGCCCCTGCGTTGCTGCCTTCCCTCCCGTTACCCACAGAGGGCCTCAGGCATCATTCACACTGACTACGAGGTGGCTGGCAGCTTGGGGTCGTGCACCGCTCCCCCCTCCACAAAGAGGACAGGGAGGTGCTCACAAGAGGAAAGGACAGGGCAGGCAGCAGACTATGGGGGCCTGTGAGCAGTTCTGGGCACCAGCCACAGAGATGGGGCAGACCTGGAACACCCGCTCACCTGTTCTGTGCCCTGCGGCTG
>JAJIBD010033037.1:0-13341 GCA_021461705.1 Cryptotis parvus | reverse complement strand
TACCATAGTAATTGCTCAGTGACCTCTGTTGTTCCAACACTGACCCAGGAGGGTGCACAGATCTAGGTTGGCTTGCATTTCAGCAAGGAATGAAGACATGTTAGCTAGAGGGACACCACACACCTCAACTCAGAGAGACGGAATCCGAAACACAACCACGGTATCTGTGTGGCAAGGACAGAGAAATAGCATTCTTCACTATCCAGAAAGACTCAGACTTAAAAATGCTGTTGAGGGGTAGGCGGCTCCAAGAGGCGGGAATCACTGGGAAGTCGTCAGATGGAGGCGTGGTCGTCCCTTCCCCCTCCATCTTGTCGAGCCTGGTGGTCCTGCCCGGGAGCTGCGCGGGCCAGCAGACAGGGCCTCACGGGCGGCTGGGGAGGCTGGCGCTCCGGCTCGCGCCGGGCCTAGCTGACCATGGAACCCCGAGGAGGACAGATGGGTTTTGGGAGTGGGCCCGTCGCCTCTGGGGGGTCCCGGAAGCAGCCCGATGAGACTTGCCCATCACACTAGCCACCATTTTTGCTGTCCAGACACTGCAAAACTGCCTCACGACCAGATCAACAGAGCAAAGCCAGTTCGAGGCCAGGTTTGCGGCCGCAGCGGCCGCCATGAGTCCACTAAAATAGTGAAACAGTAATGTCTTTTGATGCACTGCATTCCACGAAGAGCAGGAAAGTTTTTTGGGAGGGAGATGTAGGGAGGAAGGAAATGACATGCAGAACCCGCCAGGTGGTTGAGGTGCGGGAGGGAAGGGAGGTGGGGACATTGGTGATGGGAGATGGTTTTGGGTGGAGGGTGCGTGTTGGAACACTGTGGAACCAAAGCTCTACATGAGCATCTTTCAATTAAAAAAAAAAGAAGGTGGAATCTACCACAAACATGTGGGAATCAGTGGTTAGGTAAGACAGAGAAGGGAACAGTGTGCTAATATTTGTCAAAAGTGATAATGCCAGCCTAGAACTGAGCATTGAATATAGGAAAAAAGATATACATGATAATCTCTAAATGTATGTATTGCAATCCACAATGTGTAGAGAAGAGAAGAGAGTGAGAGAAGAGATAAAAGAGCTTGCCATAGAGGCAGGCTGGGGAGGGTGGAGGGAAGTGGGGACATTGGTGGTGGGAGATGGGCACTGGTGGAGGGATGGGTGCTGGAACACTGTATGACGGAAACCCAAACATGAACATCTTTGTAGTTGTATGTCACATGGCGGTGTAATAAAATATTTTTTTTAAAAAATGCTGTTGAGGGGGCTGGAGCAACCAGCAGGTAAGGCATTTGCCTTGCTCAAGACCAGTCAGGCTGGATCCCCAGCATCCCATATGGTCCCCTGAGCACCTCCAGGAGCACCTCCTGAGCATTGCTGGGTGAGACCCAAAAAACGAAAAATAAAAAATAAAAATACCAGGACTGGAGAGATAGTCCAGCGCACAGGGTATTTGCCTTACATGCGGCTGACCGGGTTCGATCCCCAGCATCCCATATGGCCCCCTGAGCACCGCCAGGAATAATTCCTGAGTGCAAGCCAGGAGGAACCCCTGAGCATCACCAGGTGTGTGTGTGGGGGGGGGGGGAGGGAGCCTTATTTTTTTCCTCATTCTCCCTTTTTCTTTCTTTCTTTTTTTTTTTTTTTTTTTGATTTTTTGGGTCACACCCGGCAATGCTCAGGGGTTGCTCCTGGCTCTGCACTCAGGAATTACTCCTGGCGGTGCTCGGGGGACCATATGGGATGCCTGGGATTGAACCTGGTCTGGCACAGGCTGGCCGCCTGCAAGACAAACGCCCTACCCGCTGGACTATCGCTCCGGCCCCCTCCCTTTTTCTTAATTAAATAAAAACAAATATTCTACATGGCATTTTCACTAGCTGTGCCTTTCTTTCAATGAACTCCATTCAAAAATGGAAATAATCAAACAAGATAGCCTTCTAATAAGCCATGCTGTGTTTTTCAAAGTTCATGTGTATGTATTTTTCCAGCAAAATTACGAGATTAGGGATGAGTCCATTGATGAGGCTTCTCAGGCAGGTTTAAGACTGTTATGTTCATTACCTTGGCACGTCCCCACATGCCAAATGCAATCCCAGGGCACTGCCTGTGTGTGATTCCTGATACCACCACAGAGGTGATTCCTAATACCACTCTTGTAAGCACTGCAATGAAAGGTGTATGCCACTACCCCCAATCACAACAGAAACAACAGCAACAGCAGAGGGGTGGAGAAAAAAACACCACTTCTCTCTTATCTGTTTTGTTTTATTTTGCTTGGGGGACCACACCCGGCCTTGTCAAGTTGTACTCCTGGCTCTGTGTTCCGTGACTATTCCTGGCAGGGCTTGGGATCTGGCTCAGTGGTAGAGCTCAGGCCTCACATGGGCGAAGTCTCAAGCCTCATCAACACAAAACCATCATCATTTCCATTTCCATTCTCAGAGAGAGGTAAAAACATTAATTTAAAACTTCATTTTCATAATCGTTCTTATGCAGATGTGGGTTCTTATTTAGAGTACAATCAGCATTACCTGATGATTATAATCACTAGCATGCATATATTGTTGGTAAAATTATGATTTAATAATGAGAACAATGTAAAAGCATTATCATTAGACAGAAAATATATTTCAAATAAATCTTCACTTCAAGATTGTTTGGCTGGGACTGGAGTGATAGTACAATGGGTAAGGTGTTTGCCTCACACACAGTAGACCCAGTTTCGATCCCTGGGACTCATTTGGTTCCCCAAGCACTACCAGGAGTAATTCCTGAGTGAAAAAGCCAGGAGTAACCCCTGAGCAATGTTAAGTATGACCCCAAAGTATTAAAAAGATTTATTTAAGGGGCCAGAGCTATAGTAGAGCTAGCAGGGTCTTTTCCTTGCATGTTGCTGATCTGGTTTTGTTTCCCAACATCCCACATGGTACCCAGAGCATCACCATAAGTAATTTCTGAGTGTAGATCTGGATTAAACCCTGAGCATTTCCTGCTGTGGCCTATAATCAAAAACAAAACCCAAAAAAAGGGCAGAGAGAGAGATAGTACAGGAGGTAAGGGGGGGTAACACACTTCCCTTGCATCAGACCCTGGTTGAATCCCCTGCACCACATATAGTCTCCTGAGCACCGCCATGAGTGAGCCTGAGCACAGAGCCAGGAGTAAGCCCCCAAACAACACAGTGTATTTCCGCAAAGTCCCACCTTCCCAAAAAAACTAAATAGAAAACAGTCCAGGTCATGGATGTAGCTCAGTAATAGAATGTGGCCCATGAATTTCCCTAGCACCAAACCAAAATAATAGAAAATGCAAATGGAACTGAAAGATGGTTTGTGAAAAGAACAAGAAAAGTTTAAACCTCTCACAAGACTGAAGGGTAGGGAATGAATGAAGGGAGAAGCCCACGGCCAGAAGGATGGTGCAGGGGTTTAGAATTGCCTGGCATGCAGCTGAGTGGGGAGTGAAGTTCAGTACCTCATATGGTCCCTGAGCACCTCAGGAGTGCTCCCTGAATACTGAGCCAAAAATATACCCTTAGAAAGTCCAGGACCTTTCTCAGGGTATAAGTGAAGTCCAGTACCTCAGGAGTGATCCCTGAGCACTGAGCCAAAAAATATACCCTGAGAAACATCAAAAAAAGAAAACATGTGCAGTGATTGTGTTTCCTTGAAAAAAATGTAAAACATGCACTTATGTAATACACAAAATTAAAATGTCACATCAATGTTAAGGGTAATGCCCAGAGCATCACCAGTTTCAGGATGATATAAATATCTTGGGCTACATTATATGACTGAAACCCAATCATGAACAGCTTTGTAAAGGTCTATATCATGGTGTTATAATAATAAATAACTAAATATATAAATTATATATGCATATATCCTTTAAAACTTCAGCTGCTCAGGTAAGGGTGTTTGCCTTGCTTCTGCCAACCCAGGTTCTATCCCTGGTATCCCACATGGTTCCCTGAGCACTGCCTGGAGTGTTTCCTGAGTGAAGATTCAGGAGTAACCCCCTGAGCAACACTGGTGTGACCCAAAAAGAAAAAAAAAAAAAAATTTTAGCTGTTGGTGGGAGTCAGAGGTTAGGTAAAGCAGAGAGAAGGGAACAGTGTGCTAATAACCATTGGAAATGGTAATACCAGCCTAGAACTGAGCATTGAGTGTAGGCAAAAGGGATATACATGATAACCTCTAAATGTATGTATTGCAAGCCACAATGTGTGAGAGAAGGGAGAGAGAGAAAGAGGAGAGAGAAAGAGAGAGAGAGAGAGAGAGAGAGAGAGGGAGACTAAGTGCTGCCATAGAGAAGGCTGCTGGGGAGGGGAAGAGGGAATCAGGGGACATTGGTGGTGGGAAATGTGCACTAGTAGAGGGATGGGTGCTGGAACACTGTATGATGACTGAAACTTAATCATGAACAGTTTGAAATTGCATATCTCACAGTGGTATAATAAAATAGATTTTTAAACAAATAACAGAGGTGTCCAGAAAACATTAAAAAAAAAATAACTTCAGGGGCCAGAGTGATAGCCCAGCAGGTAGGGGCGTTTGCCTTGCATGCAGCGGGCCCATGCCGGCCCAGGATCGATCCCCAGCATCCCATATGGTCCCCCAAGCACCACCAGGAGTAATTCCTGAATGCAGAGCCAGGAGAAACCCCTGAGCATTGCTGGGTGTGACCCCCCAAAAAAAAAAAAAAAAAAAAAACTTCAGCTGTTGCATAATATGTGGGTTGGTTGGATATGAGGTGTTCATTATTTTTAAATTCTTTATAATCTCTCTGTTCATTAAATGGTTTTGGATGCACAAAAGTATATCAAAATAAAAATGTCAACAAAATTGGCTCTCAGCCATGATGCAGAGACTCAGACACACCAGGAAGAGCTGCCATCCAGCTCTCCCCTAGCTCAGCTGACCATGAGGCTCCCAGGAAGCAAGATGGGTTTTGGATGTTGGCCATCACTTCTGTAGGGCCTCGGAAGCAGTCGGATGAGACTCACTCACCATAATAGCCGCCATGTTTGCTGTCTGGACCCCACAGCTCATCAGAACCCACGCCAAGAGCCTCAAACCATTCCATCAGGTCATGAGAATGAGGTCTATAATTGTTACTGGTATTTGGCACATCAAATACAACACGGATAGCTTTCTTACAGTCTCACAATGGTATAATAAAATACTTAAAAATAAATAAATAAATAAATAAATAAAAGTAGCTGTTTTTAGCAGAGCCCCCATACAGAGGTCTTGTGAATCACAGATTGTTCTTGAAGTCACCTTTCAGCCTCAATCACTTCCTGACAACCGTTTCCTCATCCAGCCAGGCCCAACAATCCCCAAAGGTGTCCTGGGGAGGAACAGGAGACTCATCCCCTTCACTTTAAAGCCCCTCATGGGGCCAGAGAGCGATACTACAGTGGGTAAGGCGGCATCACATATGGTCTCCCGAGCACTTCCAGGAGTCATTCTTGAGTGCAGAGCCAGGAGTAAGCTCTGAACATTGCTGGGTGTAACCCAAAAAGTCAAAAGATAAATACAGCCCCTTGAACTGGGTATCTACCTATCTATCTATCTATCTATCTATCTATCTATCTATCTATCTATCTATCTATCTATCTATCTATCTATCTATCTATCTATCTATCTACCTACCTATCTATCTATCTATCTATCTGTCTGTCTGTCTCTCTGTCTGTCTGTCTGTCTATCTATCTATCATCTATCTATCTATCTGTCTATCTATCTGTCTGTCTATCTATCTATCTATCTACCTACCTACCCACCTACCTATCTGTCTATCTATTTATCTGTCTATCTGTCTATCTATCTATCTATCTACCTACCTACCCACCTACCTATCTGTCTATCTATTTATCTGTCTATCTGTCTATCTATCTATCTATCTACCTACCTACCTACCTATCTAATCTATCTATCTATCTATCTATCTACTTTACAATGTAATTTATACATATGATTTATTATATCCATATAATTCAATATATAATTATCACTGTATCACTGTCTTCCTGTTCATCATCGATTTACTCGAGCGGACACCAGTAACATCTCCACATATAATTTATACTATACTTTTTTTTTACTTTTTTGGGTCACCCGGCAATGCTCAGAGGTTACTCTTGGCTCTTTGCTCAGGAATTACTTCTGGTAGAGCTGGGGGGGCCATATATGGGATGCAGGAGGCCAAACCCAGGTAGACACGTGCAAGGACAAGGCCTTACCCACTGTGCTATAGCTCCAGCCCCTGTACTTTAAAAATGTAAGTTACAGTATATTTGACCCCAGAGAGATGGCGCCAAGGTCCAGAGCAAGGATTCTACGTGCAGAAGGTCCACGCTTCCATCCCCAGCACAGCATGGACCCTGAGCACCCACTGAGAACAACCCTCAAGCAAGAGCCAGGGCCAATCCTATCCCCCTTGACCACCCCTACAAAAAAAGAGGGTAGGAATGTACATTAACAGCCAGTGTGATACCTTTAGGGTGCTGCTTTGCAAAAAAGTGCTGTTGAAGCTTGTGGTTAGGTATTTGCCTTAATACCCGATAATGCAGAGACAAATTCTCCAGGCGACCACCACCGAAACCAGGCTACACACAGCAGCAGGGTGTTGGAGGACAGGTTTAGCTATTCTGGGAGTTTTGTTGTTTTGCCCACTCCCAGCTTAATCTACTTAAATCAAGGTTCATTCTAATGAGACTTCTCTTCTATGAAAACACTGCTAGAGGGTGTGGCAGTTACAGAAGTCACCTTGATCAAATAACTTCTGACTTATACATCTACTAAGATTTCTATGTTTTCTAGATTGGACACAGCTCCTCTTTATACTCACTGCACCCAACGTGGGACAGTTAGAATTTACCAGGAGACTACCACCCTGGCTACGCTGAAACTATAGGAAGACTATAAGAAGGATCATACTAGTTTGCTCTAAGCAGGCAAGTGTGACCCTTTCAGTACACAAGAACAAGATACTCAGAATCACCCTGGTGCAGATAATAATAAGAAGGACCTTGTGGGTACCATCTAGATTACATGAAGCTCATGAAGTTAAGATGTATTACTTTATATCAGCCCTCTCTCTCTCCAGTGTTTTACCTAAGAGATAATCTCCTTAGTCCTTGGCATAACCTTTGTTTATACCTGCAATAGGGTGTGGCACTACACTCTGTTTAGAGTTCTTTGTTGACATGACAACCTCCCGATCGGATTACTTGGGTGTATATAAGGGACTGACTTGAGGACCCTACACACTTTTAAACCTTTTGCCTTTTGGTTCCCTCAGCCTTCAGCTTTTTGGCTCCTGCGTTTTGACTTTTGGCTTTTGGCTTTTGGTTTTTGGCCTTTTGCTCTTTGGCCTTTTGCTCCTTCTGGGTAGTACTCAGCTCGGGTGAGATCCTCTCTCTCTTTGGTGGGAGACTTAGGCTCTTTTGTATGGTCTAAGTTTGGACCAGAGCTAGAGTTTGTTCATTATATTGGAGTGCTGTGGAAGAGCTTTTGTACTATTAAATGCCATTTTTGGAACTGCACCAGACTCGTGAGTTTTCATCTGTTCTCCGGGCGTCCTCGGAGGTAGAAGACAACCTCTGTCCTGACACTGTCGGGGACCCTGGCGGCGTTCCCCGACAGCAGGGTACAGAAACTGTGTGAGCGGGTTGGAGTTCAGATGTCCCAACAGTCCATTGGCCAAGGATCGTCACAGCTCCTGGAACCTGTCTGCAGAGGGAGGGAGGGGCGGGATATATTCATATGTTCCAGAGACATCTTTCTGTTTCTGTGAAAAGCATTTCAGAAAAGCAGAATTGTTGAAGGCTGTTCTTTTTCAGATGTTCATCTTAGGAAGTTACAGGTTCATTTTTAGGCTACCACTTGCAAAGACCTTTGGGAACTAAGAGCACCATCTTGTAATCATCCTTAAGGACGAGGAATTGCTGTTTGTAGCTGACCCCTTTTCAGAACACAGCCTCAAGTCTGCTCTGCAAAAGGGCGGCTCATCAAACTGGTGCTTCTCGGGTTCCGAAGCTGGGTGTGGAGAGAGACCAGTGGACAAGAACATAAGCTTCTCCTGCAGGAAACTTGGGTTTGATCCTCTGCACGATGGTGCTCCCCAAGAACCACTGGGAACACCACCGCCTCCCCAGCACTAGCTCAAGACCATGGACTGTGGCCCTCAGACAAAAAAAAAAAAAAATTGACCTTTTCTTTCTAAAAAAAAGTCTCAACCTCTTAAGCTTCTCTCCAAATCATCACTGTCTTGATGTCGGCCATAGGAAATGCTTCCCAAAGTTCTAGTGAAGGCGGCTCTCTGCCCTAGTGTTGGTTTTACCTTTTCGCTTCCAAATTTTTTTAACAAAGGACAACACCACCTCCCCACAACCAGCCTTGCCACCCACTGGAGTCAAGCCAACAGCACCTTAAACCTTAGAAAGCACCTGCTGTTCCCAGTCCCCCACTCAGATGCATATTGAAATACCTCCTGTATTCTCTGCACTTCCTGACTGCCTTTGTTTTTAATGAAAGGCAGAGACAGGGACTTGCAGTTACCCCCTAGGTTCTATACAAAGGCTGCGGGGGAAGAGGAAAGAGTTTAAACAACGTCATTTTGCATAACAGACCTCTCTTAATTGTTGTTTTTTACTGTTTTCATTTATGCAGCTTCTCCTTTTGGTGTTTTTTGTGGGTGCTGGTGGTGTTTTGAATCAGCATCTCAGTCTGGGGCATAGAGATGGGGGCAGAACAATCCTTTGCCCTGGACCGGGAGAGACCAGACCGGACCACACACTAGGTGGCAAGGGAACAAGACAATTCTTTGTCTCAGGGGTCCAGACTCCCTCGACACTCTCCCTAATGCTCTGCGTCTCCATATGTAATTGGCTAATTAATTTGAGCAGCTGAGAAAGTCAAGACAAGCAGCACAGGCTGGGGCCGCGGATCATTTCCTGCGGAATGCTCTGGACTTCAGGCTCATCACGGGACACATTCCAACCACGGGTGCTGGAGGTCTCCCAAGGTTCTGGTGACAATCAGATCACAGGGACGATTCAAAGGACAGTCAAGCCCAGGGCGATACATGAGTCTGTCCACGTGAAACTTCCGGCAGCATTTCTGCCCCTTTCCCAACTTTCTAAAGTTTAAATTCTACACATCCGGGCCGGGTGATAGCACAGCGGGTAGGGCGTTTGCCTTGCATGCGGGCTGACCCGGTTTTGATCCCCGGCATCCCATATGGTCCCCGAGCATTGCCAGGAGTAGTTCCTGAGTGCAGAGCCAGGAGTAACCCCTGAGCATTACCAGGAGTGACCGAAAAAGTAAATAAATAAATAAATATTTTTTAAATCCTACACAGCCTTTCAACACCCAGAGTAAAATCCACCTCCTTCAGAAAGTCTACCTTAATCCTCCCTTCCCCCTCCCCAATCCTCCAGGGCTGAACAGGAAGCACTTTCTCTTCTGAACCGTTACTGTTACTGGAACTGTTGTCTCTGATCCCAGGCAATGTTTTCTCCTTCTTCAAGCTATCCTCAGCACTGAGTATTGCATTCCCCCACCTTTGCCACTGGCCTACGATCATTCCTGTAGAATCCCTGCTGGTGCCACATAATGAAATTTTAAGGCATATTTCCTAAAAGCCAGTCAATGCCCTCCAGGGATAGAGAGTCAGGAATCCCAATAAAACACTGGGCATTCTCAAGTGGGAGCATGTTAGTGAAAATGATTGCCCTGCTCAAACAGGACCAGAATACAGGATAATAGCAAAGGAGCACACTGGTGAGTGGGCTCTATTCCATTCTGACATGCTACCATAAGGAACTCGATGGTGAAATTCCACTTGGCACAATGAGTTTGCCAATCTTCCAATTAAGACTCTGCCACTGGGGCGGAGGCGATAGCCCAGCGGGTAGGGGCGTTTGCCTTACGCAGTAGACCCAGTTCGATCCCCAGCATCCCATATGGTCCCCTGAGCACCCTCCAAGAGTAATTCCTGAGTGCAGAGCCAGGAGTAACCCCTGAGCATCGCCAGGTGTGACCAAAATAGAGGGAAAAAATCTGCCCTTGGTGTGATGCTTGAGCATAGCTGGGAAAGGGCAACAAAACCACACACACACACACACACCCTGAAAGAATCCGTCTTTGTGGGTATCATTAGGAGGTGAGAATGGCTTTATGACAGGCTCAAACTCTTTTTCCCTTGCTAGATTCCCGGAGCTCCTCTTCAGCAGCACTTCCGGCTCTTCCTCCCACACAGCTGCCGTCTGACCTGCCCAGCTCTGCTTGGCTTCAGACCTTCAGCCTTGGGCCATGCTGTCCCCGGCCACTCACCGCTCAGACTCCTCGCCCTTCAGAAGACTCTCTCGGCGACTCTTGCAACTCTGTCTCACCACCGGCCCAGCAGACTCTGGTCCCACCGCAGCTGATCCCAGCTTTGTACCTGGCACCACGTGAAGCATCGCTGGGTGTGGCCAGGAAAGAAACCAAAAATGCATCATCACACAAGTCACTCTAAGCTTCTCGGGTGTTCTCTGTCCTGGCCTGGTCCTGTTCTTCTGGCCTTTCCGCCCACTTTGTTCTTTGTGTCTTAACCGCCCGGTGTGGGTCGGGCAGTGGATCAATGGCTCACTCTAGAACCTGCTTAGCAACCCATGCTCACATTCATTTGCTTCCATGAATTCATCTTTTCACATTATAGATTTATTTTACTTTTGAATTCATGTTTAAAATGTCAAAATTGGGGCGGAGAGATAGCCCAGGTAGGAAGCGTTTGCCTTCCATGCCCAGGTTCAATCCCTGGCATCCCATATGGTCCCGAGCACCACCAGTGCAGAGCCAGGAGAAACCCTGAGCAGTGCCAGGTGTGACCCAAAAAGCTAAATAAATAAATAAATAAATAAATAAATAAATAAATAAATAAATAAATAAATAAATAAATAAATAAATAAAATGTCAACATTATGATTTCAATGTGAAGAATCCTTGCATTGATGAGCTTTTCATTTAAATACTGTTCTGGTTAAGTCATGGCACCTGGGTTCAAATCCCAGATTAAGTGGAGACTGTATCACTGTATCACTGTCTTCCCGTTCATCATCGATTTGCTCGGCGGGCCCCAGTAACATCTCCATATGTCCTGTCTCATGCTAGTAGAGCCCAAGGCATCTGCTTGCTCCAGGAACATAAAGAGCCTCAATCCATTCGGAATGAGGTCTATAATTGTTACTGGTATTTGGCATATATATCAAATACAACACGGGTAGCTTGCCAGGCTCTGCCGTGCAGGTCGCATACTCTTGTAGGCATCTCTAAGTCCAGCATTTATTGATGAACCGTGGCGCTTGCGGCCTGCTGAGCCGGGCACTGATAGGCTGGTCTGCTGGGTGGAGGTCTGATGAGAGAGAAGTCGGATGTGGAAAATGGAGGCCGTAATGGAGTGGGAGGTCGTCTGGCGTGTTGCGAGGCTCTGCTGGGGTGGTGGGCCAGAGCTGGAACCCACCATCCCTCCCGGGCGCCTCGTGAGCGGCTGGTCACAGGGAGAGCCAGTAGCAGCTCTGCCCCATGTCTCTCGAGTCTCTCTGTGGAGACTATCTGTGTTTGACTCTAAAGTTCCATTTCTTCAAAGGAACAAACAGAATTATCAAAACTGTCAGAACTAAATGACAATGCCCTGCCCCACCCCTACTTAGCTACTAAGCACTGGATAAGTGGTTGAGATTATCATTGAATTCAACTTTCCTTTTGCCTCTCCTTTGGTATTTGTTTTTACTCTAGCTTACTTAGCTTCACTTAAAGAAACAATGTTATGTACTAAGGAGGTTATTTTTTTAAGGGAGCCAGTAACCCTAGCAATGTCGGGGAGGGCAACAAGGGCTACTTCTATCTGTATCACTGTATCACTGTCTTCCCATTCATCATCGATTTGCTCGAGCAGGTACCAGTAGCATCTCCAGATGTCCTGTCTCATGCAGTAGAGCACAAAGGGCACCTGCTTGCTCCAGGAACATAAAGAGCCTCAAACCATTCCATCAGGTCATGGGAATGAGATCTATAATTCACTTCTATCTAGGGACCCCCAAAGCAATAGAGGCTGAACCTCAGACCTCATACAGGCAAGGGTCAACTCTGCCACACCTAGACTTAAGGTTATTTTTAAACATGATCTTGGCTCTCAGGGTCTCCTAGAAAATGTGATAAGAGGGCCAGAGCAATAGCACAGGAGGGCAGGCATCTGCCTTGCATGAAGCTGACCTGAGTTCAATCCCCAGCATCCCATATGGTTCCCCAAGCACCACAAGGGGTAATTCCTGAGTGCAGAGCCAGGGTAACTCCTGAGCATTGCCAGGTATGACCCCAAAAAAAAAAGCAAAAAAAAATGTGATAAGAAATGCTGACCTGGGGCTGCAGTGGCGGTCAAGTGGGGAGGATGTTTGCCTGGCATGGGGAGGGCATTTGCCTTGCATGTGGCCAAGCTAGGGGCTCAATCTTAGGCATCCCATATGGTCCTGTGGGCATAGGAGTAACTCCTGAGTGCAGGCTAGGAATAACCCGTGAACATGGCCAGGTGTGACCCAAAGAAATTAAAAGGAAAGAGAGAAAAGAAAGAAATGCTGACCAGTGGACTGAAGGCTAGTACAGGGGTTGAGGGCTCTTTCCTTACACGTGGCCACTCCTGGCCTATCACCAATGACCACCAGGAATGAGCCTGGTAAACAAAGCTGGAAGTCTCCAACACCTGGGTATGGCCGGCCGTGTTCCCTGCTTCGTTCCCCCACATACACATACACACAAACACACAGAAATATTAACCAGTAATGTGATGTAAAATCCTCTGGATGGGGGAGGAGGGGTTGGGCCCACATCTGGCCATGCCGGGGATCACTCCCTGGCTGCTCTTGGGAGAACCTATTTGTTGCTAGGGATAGAAACAGGTGGAGAGGCTGGAGAATAGTTACAACAAACACTTGCCATATAGGCCACAGACCTGGGTTCAATTCCCAGAGTCCCATGTGGTCCTCATGGAATAATTCCCTGAGTGTGGAGCCAGGGTAACCCCCCCGAGCAGCACCAGCCATGCCCAGCCCACAAAGAGGGGAACTTGCAAGCACCTTCAGCCCTGAATCTCTCCAGCCACGTGATATCAATATTCCATACTAAATGATTACAGTCATTTCTCAACTGGGAAACTTTATTGAACAAACTTGTAAGAGTGGGAACCAGTTTGTGTCAGCAGTGATCCAAGGTCAGGACTATCTCAAGAATAAAATAAACAAAGCCCCTGTCCTCTTAGAGTTGACTTTCTAGTTCTATTTGCCAGCATAGGGACAATTACTCTG
>JAJIBD010033036.1:7500-19588 GCA_021461705.1 Cryptotis parvus | reverse complement strand
TTTACTGCTTTTGGAGTGTGTGCGTGTATATATCTAGGCCAAAGAAATGCGGGGTGAGGGTCGTAGGTGAGTCAGACAGAGGCAGGGAGAAAGCTGTCCTTTAGGATTAAAATCTGTTTCCTAGTGGTCCTGAAAGGCATCACGGATTCTTTCCCCTGGTCTGCTTCGCCTGCTCCTCCTTTCCTGCGGGCGCTCCCTTCCCAGGTCTCCGCAGATAGTGGGGTTCACCTCCCTGGTTCCAAGAGTCCCCTCAGCCTGCAGGAGCATAGGCATGACAACCAGGCGGCCACAAACGGCTGGAAACAGCAGCGTGACGTGGATTCAGCGGCAGAACATGGTTTGGGGTGTGAGGTCTTCGCGCCCCAGACGTGACACACGCAGGCACCGGGATCTGTCTGCACCCCTCCCATCCCATGTCTCTCCTCCAGAAGGCCCCTGCTCGTCCCCAATTTCTCCGTCTCTCCTACCAGCAAGGTCCTCGGTTTTCCTGGGAACGTCCACTCACCGCCGCCTCCAGTCACTCCGCTGCTGGGATCCGCAGAAGTTCATTCTGAGGGTTTGTCCAGCTCCCTCAGAGGAAAGAATTCACGTTAGAGAGAAGCAACTAAGAGCGTCGTGGCCCGCCCGGCTCCCAAATTTGCTCCAGGAGGCCTGTCGGGCCTCGGGCGAGGTCGCCGCAGCGGGTCGTGGCGCAGCCTGTCCCTGCCCAGACTCACCGTTCCGACTCGAAGCCCCGACCCTAGGCCGGCCCCTCTCACTTACCCAGGCCGCTGCCATCCCGCTCCCCCTGAGCCTCACTCCGGGCTCTTTCACTCCTTAAGTCGCTTAACCACTCGGAGCAGAGAGTTACGCCCTTGTTTAGGCATAGGCTCCCCGTTATTGCACGGCATTTAAATTTTTTCTCTGGCAACTATAGATTGATCGATAGCCATTTTCTGATCTTCGGAACCCCAGCTGAGGCCATGATGACCACGGGGGGGGCAAAAAATAGTGTGTGTGCGTGTGAGCGCGCGCGTGTGTAAAATACGTGTGCATACCAATATACACACGGCCACATCGGGAGGAGAGCCAGGCCGGGCCTGGGTGGTTCGGCTGTGCCGGGAGGGCGCATCACACGCCCCCTCAGCACCCAAAGGTGGAGCCCCGAGGCCTCAGGAGCTTGAAGCAGAGCCGGAGCACGGAGGGGAAAGTGTTGTAAATCTCATTAGCCAGACGGAGAGCCGGGCGCACCACCCTTGCCCTTTACATCCCAAAGAATCTAAACAAAAACTGTAAGGAGCGAAACAGTCTGTTAAGTTTCCCCTGACACCCCACCATCCCCAAAGCAGAAGGGAAGCAGGTTCCCGGCTCCCGGGGTCGTCGGCCTAGGAGAGTTGGCACCTAGGGTGAGGGAGGGCAGGGCGAGGGGGCGGGAGGGACCCGCCTCGAGCGCGCCGGGGGTCCCGGACTCTCCCCGGCCACCCTGCCCACACTCCCAACCACACTCACAACCCACCGGCTCCCTGGCCCTGCGCCGGGTACATCCCGCCTGGGCCGGGCAAGTCCAGCGCAGGCCGGGGCGCCTCTGGGGGCGTCGGGCTGCGGGCGCGCGGTGCGGCGCCGAGGTGCGCGTCCTGGTCGCTTTTTGACAATTGCCCGCACCAACTTGAGTTTGGCCGGAGCGGCGGCGGCCCTGACGTCACGCGCGTCCACGTGGCCCCGCCTCCTGGTCTTTAGTGGAAGCAATCTATCAGGCCAGTCCTTAAAACGCGACTTTCACTCGGGGCTCCGGCGGCCCGGACACCCCCGCCCCGCGGCCCCTGCCGCGCGCGCGCCCTCCAGAGCCGCTCGGCCTGCGTCGGCACCACAGCCCCTGCACCGGGCCCAGGCCAGCGGGGCCGCTGGAGCGAGGGGCGCGGCGCCCACAGCAGCCGCGTGGGGCCCCCTGGAGGGCCGCCGCCTCGTCCACAGCGGCCAGGCGCTGTCGCGGAGTCGGCGCGGGCAGCGATGCGGGCCGCCGAGCGTGAGCCGAGCCGGGCGGGCCCCCAGCCACCTGCGGGCGCCCGGTCCCGCTCCCGCAGCCTTCCAGGGGCGCCCGCCGCCCGCTGGTCCCGAGTGGGCGAGGCGCCCGTGCCGACCCCGTCCCCTAACCTTCCTCGCCGCCGCCACCCACCCCGAGGTGAGGGATGACCCTCGGCGGCGGCAGCGCCAGCGACATGTCCGGCCAGACGTTATTGGCGGCCGAGGACGTGGACATCGATGTGGTGGGCGAGGGCGACGACGGGGCTGGAGGAGAAGGACAGCGCCGGCTGCGACAGCCCCGCTGGGCCGCCCGAGCTGCGCCCTGGACGAGGCGGACGAGGGGACGCCGGCCGCCGCTCGCACACCCCGGGCAGCCGCAGCCGCCGCACCAGCAGCCCCTGGCACTGCCCAAGAGAGCGGCCGCCGCCGCGCCAAATGAGGCGGGCGCGTCGAAGCCGACGGCTGCAAAGGCGGCGACGAGGGCGGCGGGAGCGGCGCGGCCGCGCCCGGGCAACGGGGCGGCGAGCGGCCTGGCCCCCAGCAAGCCCAAGAACAGCCTGGTGAAGCTTGCCCTACTCGTACATCGCGCTCTCACCATGGCCATCCTCAGAGCCCGCAGAAGAAGCTGACCCTGAGCGGCATCTGCGAGTTCATCAGCAACCGCTTCCCCTACTACCGGGAGAAGTTCCCCGCCTGGCAGAACAGCATCCGCCACAACCTGTCGCTCAACGACTGCTTCGTCAAGATCCCCGCGGCCGAACCCCGGGCAGGGCAACTCTGACGCTGGACCCACAGTCCGAGTGACACGTTCGACAACGGCAGCTTCGCGGCGCCGGAAACGCTTCAAGCCACCAGCAGGGAGCACCTGCGCGAGCCAGACGGCGCTCATGATGCAGAGCTTCGGCGCCTACAGCCTGGCGGCGGCGGCCGGCGCGGCGGGCCCTACGGCCGCCCCTACGGCCTCACCCGCGTCCGCGGCCGGCGCCTACTCTCGCACCCGCGACGGCGGCGGCGGCGGCGGCGGCCGCGGCGCTCCAGTACCCGTACGCTGCCGCCCGTGGCCCTGGTGCTTGCCGCCCGCCGTGCCCCCTGCTGCCCTCGGGCGAGCTGGGCCGCAAAGCCGCCGCCTCGGCTCGCAGCTGGGCCCGGCCTGCACGATGCTCAACAGCCTGGGCGCCGCCGCGCTGCCGCGGGGTGACACGGCGCGGGCACCACGGCGTCGCTCATCAAGTCGGAGCTGAGCTCGCGGCCGTACGTTCAGCATCGAGAACATCATCGGCTAAGCGGCCGGCGGCGCCCGGGGGCTCGGCGGCGGGGGCTGGGGGGCAAAGCGGGGCGCCGCGGACCGGGGGGCGCCGGCGCCAGGCGGGGCGCGGCGCGAACGATTCCTGCGGCCGTCTGGTGAGGAGTCGGCGGCGCTCATGGCCACGGAACTGCAGCCGCTGTCCCTGAGCCGGACGACGCCAACCATCGCGCCCATCCTGAGCGTGCCGCTCTCGGGACAGTTCCAGCCCGCGGCTTCGACCGCCGCCGCCGCCGCCGCCGCCGCGCAAGCCAGAGCGGCGGCGCAGTAGGGACGCGCCGGTGCACCTCTCAGGCTGCGCCGCCCCGCTGCCCCGGCCCCCGGCCCGATCCTGGCCTCGGCCTGGGGCTCCATTTCCTCCCCGCGCCCCTGGACGCCGACCGGCGGCAGCCGCCAGCCCCGCGCGCCCCACCCGAGCCCGCCGCCGGGAAGAGCTTTCGGCCCAGGTAACTTCGAAGAAAGCGACTTCGCCTCCGCGCGACCGCGCCACTGAGTCCCTCGGGGAGTGGGGAAATGCTTTGTTATCATGTCTGTATAAAAATTACGACTTTCCTTTTTGGGGGTTTTTATTTTTAGAGAAAAAGTCCGGTAGAATTAGAGCTCTGAACTTTCGTTTTGAAGGTTCACTCTCCGCAGTTTTATGTGAGAAATAAAATGTATAGAGACATTGGAAGATTTTAAATATAAAAGATTTTCAAAAAGGCGAAAAGCGGCATTCTATTATAAAAGTCTGTTTCTATATGAATGAATATTCATATGGTTATTCAATGTTATTCGAATCGTGTGGTTACAACTTTGTAAATAAATTTTTTTAAATGCTGAGCCTACTGTTTTATTTAGGTGTCTGAGGTAAAGGGTGAAAGGTGTTTTTAACGTTTTTGCGTTTTTACTTTCCCCAGATATTCGAGAATCTCAACAATAACCTTTTTCTAAATCTTGAGAACTCAGTTGTAAGGACAATATAATCGGAGAAAGGGAAGAATATGGTTCATTCAAACATTTATATTTCTTCTTTTCTTTTCCTCTCAAACTCGGGATATGGGGGATGGTCGTTCAATTGGTCCATTAAGTCTAAGTGACCAGACATTTCTGTAGATAAACCAGCTGCCATTTAAAAAACCAACAATTCTAAACAACAACCCCATAGTCCTTTTTCAATCTCCTTTAAGATAATGACTTCCCATCTTCTACAAATGCAAACTTCTACCAGTGGAGTTTTTATTCACTTCAATTATCCTTTCAAAAAAGCATGTAATTCAAGCAGGTCCCTATTTTTCATTTAAAATTTGATTTGTTAACATTATCGTCCCTTGTTAATAAAACCAGCTTTTTAAAAAGATGTATGTTTGGGCATTTTACGTTCAGCAATGATAGCCCCCATTAATCTGTAATACATATAGTACATTGGCATTTTCTTCCATCGTATTTTCAAATAAGATACCTCTTTGGGAAGGCAATAACTCGCTAGGTAATTAGGTTTATTGAATTCCTAGGACTCAGCTTTTTCCTCCACCCCACCGCCTTTCTGAAGGCCAACGTCTGATGCCTTCTGCTCCCCTTAAAAAACAGGTGCCTACAGAATCTCCTTAGCAATTGTATACATCCACCCCCTCAGGCTAAGTTAAAATGAAACGTAAAATATGACCGACGTGGGGGATGTCATCCCAGGTTATTTTTAATGTGCGGCTTTCATTGTTGCAACCTTAAGAGGTTTCATTTGGCGTAGATCTGAAACATCTAGAAGCGGGAAGCCGGGTCCCTCATCGCCGCTGCCGCCACCAAATCCTCAAACGACATCAATTCTAATATTTTGTAATTAATTTAGCTGTTATAATTACTTTTATGAGAAATTGCTCTATAAAACTGAAGGGAGCGGGGCCGTCAGCCCGGCCCTGGTGCTGAGACCCCGCCGGCTTCCTGGCCGCTCGTGTCCCGCTATCTGATAAGGTGGAACCGCAGAGGGGACACACCAGTGGGGTTCCAGCCTTATCCCTACTCTGCTACCTGTAGAGTGCGGGGCTTGGGCTGCTGGTTTGAGAGTCATTTCCCTCGCCAACACCGAATCGGCTTTTCTCGGTCAACAGCGAACGTTCCAGTGTCCTAAGTAAACATTCTTTCGGGATCAGGGTCCTAAAATAAAACAAGCTGCGCGCTCGGGAGGGGGCGGTGGAGAGATGGTTTGTTCTTGACAAACAAGAACCTGATCATCAAGCGCCCGCGCGTCATCACCTTCTTCGGGGCCGTGGGCGCAGGCTCATATTCCTTCCCATCGCCTCTGACAAGGAAGACTGGAGATCTAATTTTGTTTGTGAGATGCAGCTATAAAAAGTAACAAGAATTGTTTCACAGTTGTGTCTGGCCAATCGGTTTTTACACAAACAGCAAAATGGCAACATGATTGTGCAACACATAGAGGTTATTTCTAAATTTAGCCGGCACCCTTGGGAAAAGGGAAAGACTTCTTGAATTCTCAACAGCTCAAGAAGCTGTGACTTTGGGTTCTAAATGACATTGTTAACAGGGCTCAGACTATGCCTGATCCCTGTTACCATAAAATTACTCTCCATATTTCCAAGGCAACAGCAACCTATTGGCCGGAGCCTGCGCCCGCAGCGTAACTGGCCGCCAGCCGCCGCTTAAGGATCCGCAGGATTTTTGCAGCGACGCATTAGGCGCGTTGGGATGGGAGCAGAGATCCTCCAGTATTTCTCTCTTGCCAACATAACCTGAACTAGCTCCTCTAGAGAGGCTCCGTTTTCGTTCTTGGAGGGTGAAGACGCCCGTCCAGAGCCTAGAATCGGCCAGCATGTTAAAAAGTCTTGGCAGATACCAAGATACCAAAGAGAGAGGCTAGCCGTAGCCACGTGAAAGCTCTTTTCGGTTTACGCGTCTTAAACAAAAGCGAAGGCAGATACCACACCGGACGAATGCAAGCCGGGATTGGGAGGGGAGAGGGGCTTCAAACCCGCATTTCATAGCACCTAGCGCGGCCACCAGACTGGAAGGACTCTGAAATCCCCCTTTTTCATTTGTGGTTTAAAGACGACATCCGAGACCCACTTTGATTCCACGTAGACGGGCTTTATTTGTAATTAAAACACATTTTTTAAAACGGGGGCACAAGGGCGTTTTAATTTTTCACGAAGATTTTAGATATGGGGCCACCGCAGAATTCAAACGGGCTCCACGCCCCTTGGCTTTTCTTTCCTGGGAGGCAATCCCGTTCAGACTCTGGTGGGGACCCTACCCGCAAGTCCCTGCGGGAACCGGGGTGAGCGGATCCGCAGGTCCAGGAAAGGCGCCTCTAGAGCTAAAGACTTCCCAGCGCACAGGGCTGGGCCGGTCTTGCGGCGACGACAGATGTGGCCTGTAGGGGGCGACGAGCAGATGGGAAACTTCCAGGGAGGGTCCGGGCCCAGCGGCTACCTCGGCCGGTGCTTCCCGGCTGGGGGGCGGAGGCGCAGACGGGCTCGGACCCTGACCCTTCCGCGCGTCCTCCCCGGCCCCGACACCCTGATCGACTCTCGGAGGCTGCATTCTCATCCTGTTTCCCGAAAGGGACAGAGTCCCTGGGGGAGTTGGTTCTAAAGATTGGGAAGCAATAAAGTTTAGGTGATGAGGAAACATCGATGACTTGGAAGCAATTAGGAATTAAATTTGAGGTTATTTTTATTTTAATCTGGTTTCCAGGGAGGGCATTTGTCCAGAGGGGAGCGGGAGAGGCGATGGGTGATAGGGTGAGGAGGGCTGGGAGCGTTTTTCAGCGGTTGGGGGTGCCAGTAGAGAACTGTGATCTGGAAACAAGCCGTCGAGCCTGGGCCTGCACCTCCGGGCTCTGCCTGTGTCCGGCGGCGACAGGAAAGAACGTGAATGATCCCTCGCTGGGGAAGGGGGCGGAGGGGCTGGAGGCCCCAGCCCAGAGGTGGGGGCAGAGGCCAACAGAGTGGTCCCGGGTCTCGCACCAGCGTTTCCCTCACGTTGGCCGCGGCCCAATTCGGTCGAGTGTCTCCACTTCTTTTCCTCGCTCCCAGAACAAGGCCTTCTGGCCTGGAGCTTGGGTTTGCAGACTAGGAGAGCTGGGCGGTGGGTGCGAAGTGTTTTATAAACTATGGAAGCGCTCCCAGGGGCCTGCGTGAGGAGCGTCTGTTTCGCGACAGTTTCTCAGAGAAACAACTATTTCCCTGCCCCCCGCGTTGTGGGGCTTGATTTGTTTTGAATTGTTGTCTTGGGGGTGTAAAAACTG
Organism: Cryptotis parvus; assembly: GCA_021461705.1. Classification (NCBI taxonomy): domain Eukaryota; kingdom Metazoa; phylum Chordata; class Mammalia; order Eulipotyphla; family Soricidae; genus Cryptotis; species Cryptotis parvus. The sequence continues at coordinate 12,041 of JAJIBD010033036.1, read as the reverse complement.
GAGGTGGCAGAGCTGACGCCAGCCCGGGCTCCTGGAGGGTCCGAGCGCCTCCCGCCGAACGATCTTAAACAGGGAGGGAGGTTCGGGCGTGGAGGCCGCACCGACTCTGCCTTCCCGCCGTTTCCTTCGGCCCCTTAGGTTCCACTAAGAGGCAAAGGCGAAGCCCGACCCCGGAGCTGGCCGTTCCCGCCCCCCAGTGAGCGCAGCACGCGCCACCCCTGGGCCCACTGCAAGTAACGGACCCCCTCCCGTCCACCCCCACTGGCAGTTACAGCCAGGGCCGACTTCTCAAGCAGACCCCACCCTCCTTGCCCGCGCTCCAGGGGGTCCGAGCCGTTCCGTGGCTCTCCGGGGAACATCTAATGTCGGGACAGGCACACACAACACGACTGAAATGTCTCAGGCCAAGAGCTCCTAAGAAGGCGCGAGGGTCTCACCGCCCTTTTCCGAGATGGTGTTTCAGCGTTAAGAAGAAAAGTTTCCAGATCATTCGTCAGCGTTGCCTTCCGCCCAACACATTAACGTCACATTGGGGTCCCAACCCCTCTTCCCCCCCCCCACACACACTTAAGCGCACAGCTGGCAAAAAGTCGAGAGCGGAAAGCCCTCGCGCCGGCCAGAGTTCTCTGGGCTGAATTCCCAAGACCGTAGCGCAGGGCCCGCTTCCATCGGGCCAGGGAGGTCGCGGACGCCCCGCAGGTTGTCTGGCCTCCCCAAAGCAAACTGGAAAGGCTCGCAGAGGGCCAGCTCGGCACCCAGAAAGGCCAAAACGTGCGGGGAGAGGGCAAGGACCGAGGCGAGGGCTGGAGATCACAGGCGCGCAGCGGGAGTCGGGAAGGCCCGGGACCAGCAACTCGGGCGGGTCCCCGGCCCCCGCGCGCCCCACGCCGTGAGCTCCGGACACTTCCGCGGGGACCGACGGCGTCGTGCCTCTGTGCGAATCCGGAGGAGGTGGAAGGAAAGCCAGGCCCTCCAGGCCGGAGAGCGCAACGGGCGCTGGTAAGCGGGATCTGCCACGCGCGCTCTAAGCGTCCCCGCCGGCTTCACCTCGGCGAGCATCCCGAGGACCTCGCCAAGGCTCCAGCTCCGGCGCCTGGACCAGAGAGGCGGAACTCCCTCGGCGAAAGGCCCCCAGTGAGGTGGATGCTAGGGGACCCCTAGGGGACCCACCTGCCCGGGCGGGAAGCGAGTCCCCGCGGCGGCGGGGAGGCGGAGAAGCCCCAGAGTAGGACCACGCAGACGCGGTGCCAGTTGCCTGTTCTGGGTCGTCTGGGCCAGCGAGTCTTGGCAGGGAGCGGTGGAGGTGAGGGCGGTCCGGCTCCAGAGCGCTTGGACAGACGTGAACACCCCCAGCCCGGCCTGTTCGCCCCGCAGTCTCGGCCTCGGGTTGCGCAGCTGCCTCCGCCGGCGTCTGCAGCTGGAAGCTCTTAGCCAGGCTCGGCGCCGCAGTGTCCGTGCACGTCTCACGACCCCGGGCCTTCGCCTACCTCGTCATACCACTTCTCGGCAGACGGTGATCGAGCCCGTTTCTCACCAGGACCCGCGCTGTCAGTGTTCTCACGCTCTTCCCAGCCCGGGAGCGCTGTGCTGAGGGCGCAGGAGTTCAGCCCCTCTGTTGACCCAAGCGATCCCTGGATTTTCTCGCTTTGCTCTCCAGCTTCACCTGGGAGACAGCGCCTCCTCCTGGAAGCCTTCCTGGGTCTCCCAGATCCAGTCAGTTGCGTCTTTAGGACACCCACCAGCCCCCTAGACTGTTGTCATGGATGCCTCTGGATTTCTACCGTGTAAACATTGCCGAACACAAAGGCGCCGAGGACGATCAGAAGCATTTGGTAATAAATGGCAAGCGAGGCCCACGGAGCGTGGATGAGGAATCTCGAAGGCTGTTCATTGATAATCTGGACTTTCCTGAGAGTTTGGGGGCCGGGGGTGGCGGGCTGTTTTCCGTCCCATTTTTCTTCCGTTCCCTTCTTTACAATAAATGTTTTCATAAACACCACCTTGTTGTTATTGTTATTTAATAATGAAGGGTTTCAAAAAGTTCTTAGAGATCTAAAAAGCATATCACGCTTCAACGTTTATGATATAACTGGACTTTCTGTAACTTTTCTCTGCCTTTGGGAGTGAGTGGAAAAACTTGGAACTTGAATCCCCGGGCTGTTCCACCTCCCGTGAAGGCGCAAAACTCTTTTGCAGTACACCTGGATACCGGCTCTTCTACAGAATAAGCATTTAGAGCGTTTTTATTTGTTGAAGGTTTTTAAATAAAGACCCTTTTATTTCCTTGAGAAATAAGAGTCCTTGCTTACGTTTTCATAATAAAGCGACCATTTTTTTCAGGTATTGGCTTTTTTACCTAGAAACACAGGTCAGTGGGGGGTTACCTTCTGCTTTCAGATAACTGTGGGGGAAACTGAGCGAAAGTTGGAACTGAGAGTTTGGGGGATTCCGTATCTGCGCGCACGGTTCAGATCATCAGGATCACGCTGGGTCTAGGGGAATCCAATTCTGGTTACTACCGCCTCTAGCGGTGGGTTTCAACTGCACTGATGGTTTTCAAAAATCTTTCGTTGGGCTGGAGAGATAGTACAGCCAAGAGGGGTTTGCCTTGTACGTGTCCTGCCAGGGTTCAACCCTCAGCATCCCATATGGTTCCCAAGCACCAGGAGTAATCCTGAGTGCAGAGCCAGGAGTAACACCTGAGCATCTCAGGTGTGACCCCAAAAAAAAAAACAAAAAGTTAGACAAATGTATGGGCCAAAGAGGGTTAGTAGAAGGGGTTAAGGTATTTGCTTCTCATCCCTCAAACCTAGCTCCAGTCCCAGCACCGCGCATGGTCAGCCCCATATATTCCCTGAGCACTGCTGTCAGGGTCACTCCTGCACAGAGCCAGGCACAGCTCCTGTGGAATGTGACCCCAAAATAATTATTTAAAAATTCTCTTTCATTTATAGTAAGCTATTAAACAAGATGTGATCTATTTCTTAAATACAGAGTCATTCAGGGGCTGGAGCGATAGCTCAGGTGGGTAGGGCATTTGCTTAGCCTTGGCCGGGCCTATGGCTTTGGGGTTCAATCCCAGCATCCCATATGGTCCCCGGCACCGCCAGGAGTGATTCCTGAGCACAGAGCCAGGAGTAACCCCTGAGCATCGCAGGGTGTGACCCAAAAAAAAAAAAAAAAAAAAAGAAAAAAAGTCATTCAAACCTATTCCCTCTATGAAACTAAGTCTTAGAATGTCTTCTCTGAAAATATTCTTGGTGGGCCGGAGATTGTCCAGTTGGATCCCTGGCATCCCATACGGTCCCCTGAGCACTGCCAGGAGTAATTCCTGAGTGCAGAGCCAGAGTAACCCTGAGTATTGCCGGTGTGACCCAAAAAAGCAAAAAAAAAATTCTTGGGTTTCCCTCCAATTGGGATCAAGATCACATGTCCATTAGTGTGATACATGTTTGGTTGCAATTTTATATCTAGTTTGTGTGGACCTTTCTTTCCTTCTTTTCTTTTCTTTGTTTCTTTCTTTCTTTTCTTTCTTTGTTTCTTTCTTTCTTTCTTTCTTTGTTTCTTTTTTTTCTTTCTTTCTTTCTCTCTTTCTTTCTTCTTTCTTTCTTTTCTTTCTTTCTTTCTTTCTTTCTTTCTTTCTTTCTTTCTTTCTTTCTTTCTTTTTCTTTCTTTCTTTCTTTCTTTCTTTCTTTCTTTCTTTCTTTCTTTCTTTCTTTCTTTCTTTCTTTTTTGGGTCACACCGGTGATGCGCAGAGGTTACTCCTGGCTCTGCACTCAGGAATCACTCCTGGCAGTGTTTGGGGACCGTATGGGATGCCGGGATCAAACTTGGGTGGACCCTGTGCAAGGCAAACGCCTTCCTGCTGTGCTATAGCTCCGCTCCAAGTGTGAACCCTTTGTCTTAGTCTTTCTTTCCTTGGCTTTTTTTTTTTTTTTTGCTTTTTTGGGTCACATCCAGCGATGCTCAGGGGTTACTCCTGGCTCTGCACTCAGGAATTACTCCTGGCGGTGCTCGGGGGACCATATGGGATGCCGGGGATCAAACCCAGGCCGGCGCAGGCTGGCAGCCACGGCAAGGCAAATGCCCTACCCGCTGGGCTATCGGTCCGGCCCACGGAATCATAGGATTATAACTGTCATATACTTGGGCTCTACTAGCATGAGACAGGTCATATGGATATGTTACTGGTTCCCGCTCGAAGCAAATCAAAGATGAATGGGAAGACAGTGACAGTAGTGATCATAATTTTAGCCAACATATTTTTTGTGGGGGACCGCATCTGAAGGTGGTGCTCAGGGCTTACTCCTGGCAGGGGAGTGGGGGCCCTAGGAGTGCAGGGGATTGAACCCAGGTTGGCTGCAACGAAACAAATGCCCTGTGTACTATTGTTTCAGCCCCTCATGGGTATTTTTGAGGAACTGTCTACAAACTGATAAAGTGATAAGATATAGAGATCTTAAAGTCTTTATTATACATATATATGTTTGTTTATTTTTGGTTTGGGTGAGTATCATCACACCTGGTGATGCTCAGGACT
>JAJIBD010033036.1:0-5000 GCA_021461705.1 Cryptotis parvus | reverse complement strand
GCACAGAGCCAGGAGTAGCCAGCAAGTAGTCCCACCGCCGCTTGAATACCACTAGGTAAGGCCCAAACAAACAGAAGGAGTAAGGGCTAAAAACGTATGAGAGTCCAGTGGGTGAGGCACCCGCCTTGCACACAGCCGACCTGGTTTTGATTTCTGGCAACCCCAGAGGCCTGCTAAGTGTGACCCCTGAGCACAGAGTCAGGAGTAAGGCCTGCAACCACACAGTGTGGCCTCAAAACTAAAACAAGCAAAATATTTACTATGTAAGAGAGAGCTGTATTGAATTCTCAAAATTGATTTCCTCACTTGGAAATGTTCATTTTGGGAGATGCAGAGTGGACTTTGGAATTCTGGAATCATGGGTTTTTGATTGGCTCGTCCTAGGTCAGATCCTTGCTTTATTTTCTTGTTTGAGGTTCCTGAATCTCAGGTTTCTTATAAGATGGGGATCATGGTGATCCGACATGCTATGATCATATTTTGGAATAGTAAAATATAATGTCTATTGCCTCTTGACAGTGTTGTTGGTTTTCGCAGTGGTTCGATTTTACAAAGCTAAACTTTTGCTTTTTTTTTCCCCCTCTAATGTCCTATACCAATGGACACATTTCATTGTTTAAAAATGAAGTTGCTGAGACCACAGTCCCGTCCATCAGTTTGAGCTAGGTATCATTTTTGTGTTCTCACAACTTAACAAATGTGAAACAATTTACTCTGTAGTGCCACTTGGCAAATCACTTTTTGCCTTTCAGGGTATTTTTCAGTCTTGTGGATGAGAGATCTTGACAATAGTCATTAACGATGTGATAGCACTTTCCCAAGAACAAGGACACAGGCCTTATGTCTTTGCTGAGCTCTGGTCTATGCGGACTCAGGCAAACATTTTTCTGGATCTACACTGAGATTTCCCTGGAAAGACACTCTGCCTCCGTTGGGTCTGGTTAGGCAGATACCTAGCTTTGAGCTAATGAGGGTAATGTGTGGGTCTAAGAGGCTGGAGTGGAGGCTGGAGCGAGTATAGCAGGTAGGGTGTTTGCCTGGTGTATTGAACCCAGGTTGGCTGCGACTAAAACAAATGCCCTGTGTACTATTGTTTCCGCCCCCTCTGGGTATTTTTGAGGAAAAATAGAGGCGTTTGCCTGGTGTATGGACACCCAGGTTGGCTGCGACCAAAACAGATCCCGGCACCCAGGTGGTTCTCCCCCAACCACACCCTTAAACCTGTGAGGAATGATGCTTGAGCACAGAGCCAGGAGTAAGCCCTGAGCACTGCCAGATGTGGTCTAAAAACGAATGAGAAAACAAATGTAAAGAGGATTGAGCAAGCCAGCTTCAAGGTGTGCTGCCTGGTGACTCAGCAAAGGCACTTGCCTCTGTAAATCTCAGATGATGAAAATTGAGCGGCAACATTGTGTTCTTGGCTTACCCAAATTCACTCAAAATTCAACGAGAGAGCAAGAGAGCTAGAACAAGCGAGAAGGCAGGCCGGTGGTCTCGGAGCTAGTACAGGGCTTAAGGCACTACCCTTGCATGTGTGTGACCCTGTTGATCCCTAGCACCACATATGGCTGGCTTCCTATGCACCATCAGGAGTAATCTTGAGCACAGAGCCAGGAGTGTCATTTCCTGAGCATTGCCGACTGTAGCCCACAAACCAAGAGAAAGACACAGACTGAAGCTGGGATTCCGGGTTGGTCTCCATCAGCTCGGGTCTTTTCCAGTGTGGAACATGTTGCTGAAGACAGCAGAATGGGGTCTCTCTGTTTATGCGTAGTCTATTTATATATTGCCCTTCTTTTCTTTTTCTTCCCTTTTCTTTTCTTTTCTTTTTTTGAGGTGTGGTTTGGGTTCACTCCTGATCATGATTGGGAGATCATGTATGTGTGTCTTGCCCGAGGGGTTGGACACACAAGACGTAAGAGATCACCCCGCTACTATCCCTTGAGAGTCTCCCCATAGTGGCTGGAGTGATAGCACATTAGGTAGGGCATTGCTTTGCATGTGGCTGACCTGGGTTCGATCCCCAGCATCCCATATGGTCCTCCGAGCACCACCAGGAGTAATTCCTGAGTGCAGAGCCAGGAGTAACCCCTGAGCATTGCTGGGTGTGACCTAAAAGTAAAAGAAAAAAGTCTCCCATTATTTTTTACATCTCATGGCTCCTAAAGGCAAGCCTGCAGTCACATCGAGTTAAACCAGAGACAGCCACCTGTTCCAGCAATGGAGGAAGGAAAGCTGATGATTAGATTAATCCAGAATGGTGTGCTTGTCTTACTGTAAAGGCAGACTGAAAGGGTTTTGTGACTAATTTTTATTATATTTGATTTTTTACCTTACATGTTACTTTAGACTCTAACTCTTGCACAAAATGCAATTTCCATGGTAATATCTGCAATACCAGGGTTGTTCTGGGAATCAAATGAGATAATATATGCTAAAGTGCTTTGCAAAATTCACGGAGCTATAAAATGTAAAATGTGTCTGTTCTCTGGACAGGACTTGGCCAGGATTCCCATTTAAATGGTTTCATCCTCTGTTTGCACATAGAAAGTGGATTGTAGCTGAGTGTAGAACAACCACCGCCAAAATAGTAACAGAGGGGGCTGGAGAGACATTGCAGCAGGTAGGGCGACTACCTCACATGTGCCTGATGTGGGTTTGATGCCCAGGACCTGGAGGGTCTCTCGAACCTGCTAGGAGTGCGCCACGGAGTCAAGGGAAAATCCTGAGGACCTCTAGATGTGACTCCAAATTAAACCAAACAACAAAAAGAAAGATGAACTCACTGCTTTGTGCCAGGAAATGCATTTGCTTATTGCTCTAAGTGGATCATCTCAGTAAGACGCTGCTGGGAGGTCTTCCTCTTAGATGTATCATTCAGGCATGGTTGGGATAACAGCTTAAAAATACATGTTCTTAAACACAAGTAAAATAAGAACCACAGGCTCTCTCTTGATCAAAGTTAGATGGCGGCATCCCAGGTTGTATCAGAGAGATGTGGACATGGCGCAGCATTCTTGGTCTGGGGCAAAGTGAAATTTCAAATTCACTTTTTGTTGTTGTTTTGTTTTGTTGTTCGGCTTTTTTTGCTTTTTAGGCCACACCTGTTGGTACTCAGGGTCACTCCTCACTCTGCACTCAGGGATCACTCCTGGTGAGCTTGAGGGCACCATGTGAGATGTCCAGGATCAAATCCAGGTGGGCCGAGCACTCTAGTTGCTGTATCATATCTCTGGCCCCTGAACTCTGGTTTCTTAACTTAGGAGCAAGGCCTTACACATACAGAAAGTGTGGATGGTACCTGGCATGAAACATACAGTGCCATCAACTGTATTAGAGAGACACCGGATGGCTTTCACCCCAATCACCTTGTGCAGCACTTCCAACACGGATGCAGTTTCCTGTTTCCCCTCCCAATGACTGCCTTGACCAGAGGTCACCTTCCGGCACCTGACATCGCACATATACCTGGTTTTAAACCTCATGTAATACAGTAACAGCTCTTTTGCATTTGGCTTCTTTTACTCCATATTAGGTATGCAAGACTCATCCATGGTGCTCCGTGTGAATTTAGCTTGTTCATTATTTCTGTGTAGTATTGTTATTTAAAATGTTGTGTTGTAAGGGTTTTACATGATGATCCCTAAGTGTCTGTAGGGCAAGCCACAATGTGTGTGTGAGAGATAGACGATAGATAGATGGATGTGATGGATGGATGGATGGATGGATGGATGGATGGATGGATGGATGGATGGATGGAGGGAGGGAGGGAGGAGGGAGGGAGGGAGGAAGAAGGGAGGAAGGGAGAGAGAGAAGAGAGAGAAGAGAGAGAGAGAAGATAGATAGATAGATAGATAGATAGACAGACAGACAGACAGACAGACAGACAGACAGACAGATAGATAGATAGATAGAGAGAGAGAGAGAGAGAAGAAAAGGGAATAGTGCCTGCTATAGAAGCAGGCTGGGGGAGCAGGGGAGGGAATTTGGGGACATTGGTGGTGGGAATAGGGCACTGGTGGAGGGACAGGTGCTGGAAAAATTTATGACTGAAATCCAATCATGAACATCTTTTAATTGCATATCACATGGTATTATAATAAAATATTTAAATTAAAAATAATAGGGCCGGGCCGAGCAATAGCCTAGCAGGTAGAGTGTTTGCCTTGCACGCGGCCGGCCCATGCCGGCCGGGTTCAATCCCTGGCATCCCATATGGTCCCCGAGCACCACCAGGAGTAATTCCTGAGTGCAGAGTCAGGAGTAACCCCTGAGCATTGCCGGGTGTGACCCAAAAAGAAAAAAAAAATAAAAATAAATGTTGTGTTGTATTTTTTGGGGGTCATACCCGGCAATGCTGAGGGGTTACCCCTGGCTCTGCACTCAGGACCTGGCAGTGCTCAGGGAACCACACAAGATGCCGGAACTCAAGCCTGGCTCGGCCACATGCAAGGCAAACACCCTCCCACTGTGCTATAGCTCCGGCCCCCTGGCGTGTTGTATTTGTCTCTTCTTCGATTGGTGGAAATTATATGACTGAGACCTTTTTTTTTTTTTTTTGAGTACTACCCGGCGATGTTCAGGAGTTTCTCCTGCCTCTGCACTCAGGGATACCCTAGCGGCTCGAGGGGCCATATGGGATGCTGGAAATCAAACCCAGGTCTTCCCGCTGAAAGGCAAACACCCTACTTGCTCTGGCTCGTCCCTCCCTTTTGTTTTATTTTTGAGCCTCCAGTGTGCCTTCTGAATTGATCTAATTTTTGTTGGGAAAGAAATTGGTTAGGGATGAACTAAAATGGAAATAAGAGGCTCTGGAGTGATAGCACAGTGGGAAGGGCATTTGCCTTGCAAGTGCCCTTTAGATCCAATTCCTGGCATGCCATACAGTCCCCCGAGCACTGCCAGGAGTAACCTTTGAGCATTTCCAGGTATGATCCATAGAGAAAATAAATACATGCATACATACATACATACATACATACATACATACATACATACAT